>PVKE010021908.1:0-26060 GCA_004027555.1 Craseonycteris thonglongyai
TGTCTGTTAAGGTCATCTGCCCATTTTTTAATTGGATTGCTTGTTTTTTTCTTGTTGAGTTGTACAAGTTCTTTATATATTTTTGATATTAGCCCTTTATCAGAGGCATTGTTTGCAAATATTTTCTCCCAGTTGGTTGGTTGCCTCTTTGCTTTGTTGATGGTTTCCTTTGCAGCGCAGAAGCTTTTTAGCTTAATAACAGACCTTTACTTTCTTTCCAAAAACTAAAGTATTATTAAATTCTACCCTTCAATTAGGAAAAAAAAAAAGAGAGAGAGAGAAGTGAAAGAAAGATTTTGGAGGTTTTAATTTTTTTCCAGTGGATCTTTGTTAACGCTTCAGACAACATTTAAGCTTTATCACATAATGTTTTCTGCAAGGTCAAGATCGACTATCCATTAAAGCCCTTTGTCAAAGGAAAAAGTTGTTAGAAAGTACATAAAACACTAGGTAAGCTGCCTTTGGTGGAACTTGACTTTCTGAAACATCTGAAACACAACTGGCTTTTATTATAAAATTGAAATGGAAACCTCTGGAAGGAGCCTGGTGGAAATAGAACACTCAGCCTTAGAGTCAAAGCCACAGAACATTTTTTGTTACCACTGAACACTCACCCTTCCAGCTAGCTAACAAGAGGAGCATTCCTACTCTTTGCAAGGTATCTGAAACAGTTCGTCTCAAAGACTACGTTGGTAAAACCATGGGTCTTCTAAGGAATAGTACAATTAAAACTAGGGTAGTTGGGAAGCCCGGATGGCTCAGTGGGTTAAGCGTTTGCTTTGCAGCCCTGGGGACTGAGGATCGAATCCCAGCCCCGGCCCGTGCGGACCCATGTGCTGAACTGGGGTGTGCTTCCCATGCGGGAGACTCCAGCCCAGTTCCCGCCCTGTGCGGCCCCCACACACCTGTGTGGAACAAAAGCCATGTTAAAAAAAAAAAAAAAATCTGATGCCTTACAACTATGGAGACTGCACTGGGCCCTCCCTCTTCTCTCTGTCTCTCTCTGTCTCTGTCAAAAAACAAACAAACAAAACAATAAAATCTTAAAAAAAAAAAAAAAAGCTAGGGTAGGGAGAGGATGTTTGGGATTCATAGAATTTTCGAGTTGGAAAAAAAATCTCGTTCACTCTCCACTTCCAAAGCCAGATAATCCATTCTGTGCCACAGAGACAGAATATTTAAATTGTATTCTCTTCCTGAAGCTGCATAGAATCTGATGGCAAAGGAAAAAGTTTACTGCATGATTTTTTTAAGGAGTTTTTCCTGGTCCAGTATGACTAGGGCAGAGTCTCCAATGTGCCTATTCAAGGTTAGAATTTCAAAATCTTTATTAATATTTTGCTGTTGCACCAGGATCGTTCATGCTACACTGCCTTTGCTAATTGAATTAATACCTACGACTGCTTACCAAAGAGATTAATTTATGCACTGCCCTCCCGAGAAGAACTGGTTGCTAGGCAGCCCTGGGTGAAGGCTTGGCACCAACTTCCTTCTGTGTTACGACAGAGATTGTGGTGCATCCTTGACTGGGGAAATGAAAGCTACACTGCTTTCTCTAAGAGCATTCACCTTGGTCTTTACATCTCAATTGCGCTACTTTAATTATTTTAATCACTTGGTGCATTCTAGTGTTTCAAGTCTATTAAATTGAAGTATTCTGTGTCTCATGCTTTGTGGATTTGCGTCAATGTCTCATCTTATTCTAGCCTCCTTACAAGCATCGATTTCCCACCCCAAATGGGCATACTTTGTGACTACTGAAGTTTTTGCTATGATCAGTAATAATCCAGAATTTTTTTTGCATATTACTTCAACTCATATAATTATTGTTGCCAAATATTTGTTTGAGCAATGCCTGGTTTTCCACACTACCCTATTTTTTATTTTCTGAGACCCCTTCCTTAACTTTTTAATATTTTCTCACTCCTGTATCTATAGACAGCACGGCTGCTGGGTTGTTCATACTAAAGACAGATGAGGAGGTTCTCTCCTGCTTTGGGATGTGCTTTCTGCTCATAAATTTGCTGTCAGCAGGTTTGTCATTAGTAAAACTTGGCTTTAACCCAAATTCGAATCGACTTTCTTTCTTTCTTGCAAATAGGTGGCTCTTCTAAACTTTAAACCAAATACAAATGAATGATAAGCATGTGTATAACCAAGGTTATATAAACTAATAAATACATTTATTAAAAGTACACTATTTGTAAAAATAGTTTGATCATGATACCAGCCTAGCTCCAGGCCAATCAAGGAATCCCGGTTCAAGATGAGCTTTCCTAAAGACACTTAGCATTTCTTTGTCAAAATAACTTATTTCATTAGGAAGCACTAGCCAAAAGCCTCAAGGATAAATGTCTGATACACGCCAACCTGCTTTAATATAAACCTCTGCCTTGGACTGCGATATCACACCTCATAGTATATGTGTGGGGTTATCTTTAAGTATGTTGTGTGTGTGTGTGTGTGTGTTTATGTTTGTGCATGTGTGCATGCACATGTGCACACGTGTCCACATACTCCTAAAGTATGAGTTCATGAAGGAAAAGTAGCCATGAGAAAATATCAGAGGGGCTGCATAGAAAAACCATAAAAATCAACAGGGTTTCATGATAGTGCCCATAAAATCTAGTACCTTATATGGCTATATTTGTTTAGCTAAGGAAATCTGTAATTCAACTTAAAGAGAATGGAGTTTTATTTATGCTCACAAAACACACCAGAGGTTGGAGACCCAAGCTAACAGCAGAGCCTGGCTCCACCAATCATTCACTGATCTGGGTCCCTTCTTTCCAGTTGTTCTATAATACCACACTCTAAAAAGGGCCCTCATTTACATGTTAAAGTTGGGTCACCATACATGCATGTTATGCTCCATCCCATTGGACAGGAGAAAGAGAATGCAGAGACCAAGTCAAATTTGCATGCATCTCTGCTCATATCAAAATTTAGTTACAGGGCCCAACTGCGAGCGAGGCTATGAAGAGATGTCGTGTCTAGCTGGCAGCTGCATGTTCAGCTAAAACTTTAATAATACAAAAGCTGGAAAAAAATGGACTTAGTTGACAGTATCATACAGGGTGATACTAGAAAAGCAAAACCATTTTGATTGCTTTAAAAAAAAGAGGTTTAATAGAAATGAGAACTTAGGCAATTGTGAGAGGAGGCAGGTAAGTCAAGATCTAAGGGAGACTTAGGAGACCAGAGAAAAGTTGAAAGTGGACTTTCTGAAGTCTGTGCATATGTGGACAGGTAGCCCTTGAAGGGTAATCCGGGAGGCAAAGCATGGACCATTCAGGACAGTGGAGAAGAAATATTTAGAAAACTGTTGGCTCTGTGTCACCACTGCCTCTGTGGGCCCACAGCCAGCCAAGTGTGTGGTGGTGGGACTGAGGTTGGTCAGTGAAGGGAAATGTCAGGAGGAAGACTTCAAGGCAGAACAAAGGGAAGCAAGACAAACTTTGACCCACTGGGTGTCCCTGTGTCTACAGTTTTTTGGTACCTACCTACAAGATTAGAGACCTATCACTTCTGTCTTCCAAATTTGTGCAACGTGTATTGGTGCCTAACTCTAACCCAGGACTCTAAGGAAAGAAAATTCTGGGAAATACAAACAACATGTCAAAACAGGAGGCCAACTCGGGGGACAACTACAAGCTGGCCACGTAGTCTTCGTCAAGGAATTTGCAGGATGAGGATTAAAGTTTAAGATAGCATTTTTTTTTTTTTAACTAAACTTCCTCAAGTCAAAACTTCCCTATATAAATAACTGGATTTTGCCTCCAGTCTACCTCTTTGTGATACGACCTGTTTATAAGATTTTAGAAAAAAAGCCACGAAAAAGACAAAGAAATAAAGATGAAAGAGAGGAGATGACAAGGAAGAAGGGGGAAGAGAAGTTGTGGAATGGGGACACAGATCCCTCATCTCCAGCCAAATTTATGGGGACATTAATAGGATATTAAGATCCCTTTTAAAAAATTATAAATGGGAAAATTGACTTCACTTAAGAGATATCTCTTAATTGTTGCATTCATGTATATAATTCTTGAAGAGTTTTTGTTTTTTTCAGAAAAATGAAAAAGAAAGAATGCTGAGGGATACACAAATTCCTTCTAGAATCACTTATAGTATGTTATAGAAATCTTATTAGTCAATGAATGACAGCTTACTACAATTATCCTATCTTTTCACAAATGATATAAGAGTAATTATCCTTAAGTACTATAGAATTATCTTCTTAACTAGTAAGGAAAGGTAGAAGAGAAAGTAGGAGCTCTATAAGGCCATTCTCACTTAATCATCAAGAACTAATATTATCCTTCATTCTACTTACAGAGTCACTATTAGCTAAAACTCATTCCTGTCAGCTACAGTGAAATGACTTTTAAATCAATTCTTCACTATTTGCAGGTACTCATCACCTTGATCCTGAGCCAATAAAACAATTTCCCGGGTTTTAATCCTTCCCTAATTTAGTCTGTCTTCATGGTGCCTCAAAGATCATTTTTCTAAATAAATAAATTAAGTTTAAAAAATGATAATTAACATTTTTGTTTAGAAGGGCAACTTGAACAAAATTTGTTAATTTCCATTCCTCCATTAAAACTTTTTTTTTTTTTAAGATTTATTTTATTGCTTTTGACAGAGGGAAACAGAGAGAGACAGAGAGAGAGAGAGAGAGAGAGAGAGAGAGAGCGGGAGAGAGAGACAGAGAGACAGAGAGAAGGGGGAGGGCCCAGAGCAGTCTCCATAGTTGACATTAGTTTTCCATATAGTTTCACTCCACAGGTGGGCACAGGGCTGCGCAGGGCAGGAACTGGGCCGGGAGCCTCCCACATAGGTCCCGGCAAGAACCAAACCAGGGGGCACACCCAGCTCAGCATGTGGGTCCGCATGGGCCGGGGCCGGGATTCGATTCTCGGTCCTCAGGGCTTCAAAGCGAGTGCTTTACTCGCTGAGCCATCCCAGCTTTCCCATTAAAACATTTTAAATAACACCAATGAGTAAAAAAATGTATAAACCCAGAATAAGAAAAGAGAACTTGAAGAGGTGATAATGGTAAAGAGCTTAAAACCAAATGTTAGTATATGAATAAATCACAATATTGGTAGTTTAGCCACAAATAAGGCAATTTATGCAGTTGGAGAAAACAAAAGTATATGAAGGGTACAATAAGTAGTATTTATCTTTATGCTACTGTAAACATAAATTACCTAGCATAATTAATCATTTAGAAACCTACTCCAAACCACATCACAGTGATATATATATTATGTGTAAGTAGAAAGTCCTTAATGCCTCTAGAGGAGAAAGATGTGTTTTATGTACAATGATGTTTAACAATATAAGAGGCAAAAGATACACAAATCTTCCTGAAAGAGAAAAATAGATTAAAAGAAAGACTAGAGTATCCAAACAGCTGACATATTACTATCAACAGTAAAGCTTAGAAAGCATGAAGAAATGTCTTCAGGATTCTGACTGAAAATGACATCCTGTCTCTAATACTATACCAGGGAAAACCACAATATAAAGTGTGAAGTCCGTGCTCATGCACTAGTCTCAGAGGACCCTGAAGAACAGACCAAATAAAAACAAATAAAAATATCGAGAAAGGATGAGATGCGATACTGGATACAGCAAAATAAAAAGGCAAGACACAGAAGGCATCTAGCTGGTTCCAGGCAGATGCATGTGACACTTGTGCTGATGTAATTTTAATAATGCATTGTTCACTCTCCAAGATGTCCTAGTTTGTATGATAAAACGTAAAGTCACAAATGTGTCACAGTGCAGAGCTCAGCCAGTCCAGACTGCAGCTGGAAATCAGAGCCCTCAGGAGAAAAGTCTCCAGGGAGAAAAGAGGGACCAACGTGTTACCCTTACCAGAGAAGTTTCACAGTTGTTCAGTTCAGTCAGAATGCTGATGGATTAGTGGTTAGCTGAGGAGAGCGGGGGAGGGGACATCAAATATATGGTGACAGGAGGAGAAGTGCTCTGGGTGGTGAGCACATAATGCAACACATAGACGATGTATTGTAGAATTGTACACCTGGAGCCTATGTGATTTTACTAACCAAAGTCACACCGATAAGTTAAATTAAAAAAAAATTTTTTGGAAGCTGAGTAAATGTTAGGTATAGAGTTTATGTAAAACAAAAATATTTTCCCAAATGACAAGACATATAATTAGAGTGAAGTGGTTCAGCTACAAATAATATGTACAAAGTCATACAATATAAACACTAAGTGCCTATTAATTTTTAGAAACTGTAATTTAATTACAGAAGTAATAGCGCAGGACAGGGGACATGTGTAAGAAAACGTAATCTTCATATTCCTTTTAATGAAGATATAAAAATTTATATTGAAAAACACAAATCTGCAGCACAGATATTATTTAAATTACTGAAATAAATATTGGAAGAATAAAAGGGCAGGAGTTAACCGACTTCAAGAAGCAGGAATCTGATGGAAAAGGTAAGGCAATGGAATATTGTTTCATTACTGTCATTTTAAACTGTGAACAGAAAAATAAATATTAAATTAAGAAACCTAACTTTTTCCTTATTGGCCAAATAATAATTTTTAATTTCCTTATCATCTAATATAATGCCAGTAGAAATTTCTATCCTACCCAATTTTCTGGTCTTAATTCAGTTACTCTGAGTTTTCTGCCTTCCTATTGATACTCCCAAAACACTTAAAAAATATCTGTAGTAACTTTACTTTTTTTTCCACGTATGCTACATGTTTTTATAGTCCCATCCTTTAAGCTACCACATTTCCCCAGAATGTTTTGCCATATTATTAAATACTTCTTAAGAATAAATTTAAATGCATTCGTCTTTGAGTTTGTTCTTAATCTTGTAAGCAGTTAAGTTTCATACTACTCTGTACTGCCACAAGTGTTGTAGTTTATTTGGTTTCATTTTTACAACTTCTTGTTATTGCAATGTATCTGTATGTGTATATATACATGTGTGTGTGTGTGTACATACAAATAGGGTGTCCCAAAATTCATGCAAGAAGTAATTTTGATAGAAAACACAGGTTTATAATTAAAAATTATACATTTTCATTGCTCAACAATGAAAACGTGTTGTTCTTTCGTGTAGCACTCCATTTTTAATAACCCTGAAATGTCAGCTGTCACGCTGTCTTTCTTTTTTGTTGGCAACACTTTACTGCACAAATAACACAAAATTCAAATCTTGTGTGAATTTTGGGACACCCTTTATATATACACAGACACAACGTGCATGCATGAATACATATATACATGCGTATACATATATAAATACATACACATACATACATACATACACTGTCTCCCCATCTGAGCCTTGGTCAAACTGTGACATACTGAGGTAGCATGTTAGTGTCCCAGTGCTGCTATAGCAAATGACCACAGACTTGGTGTTCTCAACAACAAGGATTCATTCTCTTACAGTTCTGGAGTCTAAATTCAGCCTCACTGGGCTAATGTGAAGGTGTCAAGGTCTTGTCAAGGATGGTTCCTTCTGAAGACCTTTTTTTTTTTTTTTTTTTAATTTATTGTTAAATTTGATGAGGTTACATTGGTTGGTAACAATTAGACAGAAGACCTTGAGGGAAGAATTCATTTCCCTGCCTTTTCAGTTTCTAGAAACTACTGACATTCCTTCCATAGTATTTAGATTAGTAGCTCATTCTTCTCTCCATCTTCAAAGCCAGTAGAGCAGCTCATTCCATTATCTATCTATCTATCTATCTATCTATCTCTCCTCTCTATCTCTCTATCTCTATCACACACACACACCACCTCTTACTCCATCTTCCCATCTTCTTGATCTCAAACTCTTGCCTCCCTCTTATTGGGCTCACCTAAATAACCCAGGATAATCTCTCCATCTCAAGATCTTTAACTCAATCTTATCTGTACAGTCCCTTTGCCAGTTGTCCCACAGTCCTTGGATAATGAGTTTCTTGTTGATGTTGTTATTTTTGTTTGTTTTAGTCTTTGTTTGCTGTTTAGTTTCAGAGGTTTCTATTGATATATCCTCTAGCTCAGATATTCTTTTCTCAGCCATGTCCATTTTACAAATAAGCCCATCAAAGTCATTCTTCATTTCTGTTACAGTGTTTTTAATCTAACTCTAGCATATCTTTTCTGCTTTCTTAGATTTCCATCTCTTTGAGCACACTGGGTACCTGTGTCTGTCTGATAATTCCAGCACCCCTGCCAGATCTGGTCCTGACCCTTGCTCTGTCTGTACAATTGTGTTTTTTGCCTGTTGGGATGCCTTGTCATGTTTTCTTGATGCTGCACAGGACGTACTGGTTAAAAGGAACTGCTGTAAATAGGCCTTCATTAACGTGGCTTGTGAGGTGTGGTGGGAAGGAAGCGTTCTGGGATTGTTTTCTGTTTCTTAGTGAGTTTGTCTCTGGACTAGGAACTTAACTTTTTTCTCCTCCCTTAGATAGGAGAGCTGGACAGAGCTGACTGGGTGTGTGCATTTCCCTTCCCCTGGGACCCTTAGGCTCTGATAACACCACAGCACCTAGGCTCTGGTTAACTATTGTAATTCCTGCTGAGGGCAGGCATTGTTAGGAAGAGAGTGTCCTGGAGTATTTCAAAGTCTTCCTTCCGTCTCCTTTTGCCAGAAGCATTGAGGACTTTCTCCAATATTTCCTGTGAGAGCCTGACATCACCCCAGAGGTAAATCTCACAGATTGTGGGGGACACCCCCACCCCATAACAGGGGCCTCCTGGAATCTTTAATTCTCAGATTTGTCCATGTTGACTATGTGGAAGTTTTTAACTCATGTCATCTTCAAAGCAGAGCTTGATTTCAGAGGATTCTATAAGATGACATAAGCTAAGGCACTGAGTTCAGACATAACAACAATTTCAAATGTCACTTCAGTAAACACACCCATGATATGATTAAATCAAGCCTGTTCTAGAATGGTATTTGAAAACTGATGGGCAAGCAAAAAGTAAACTGAGCAGGGGAGATTCTAATCCTCACAGGAAAATCTATAATTTAAAAATTCTTAATCTGAGCTTTCTGAATGGGCTTCGGAAGCTACTACAATCTCTCTTAAATCTTAAGGAAAATTGGGTGCACACTAGCATTTTTCTAAGGGAAAGTAACCTTAATGTTCATCAGATATACAAATGGGCCTGAAGTGCAAACAAACAATAGCAAACAAAATTCTTATTGCTACAGAAAAAAAATTACAAGACAAAAAACTCTATAAGACAAATTTTAAGATAAAGTTCCTTCCCCCACTTGACTATAAATTTGATTAAGAAGCCTATGCACAAATCTGTGAAGTTGTGTAAGGTAAGAAGGATAAGGGTATCATCATCTTAAATATTTAATGCTTTGACTACAATGAGACTCCCTGAAGCTCAGAACTTTATCTCCTAAATACAACAGGCTCATTGTGGTAAGTTTACAGACAGATCTCAAATTCTGTTTGTGTTGTCACTGATATGATTACTAATATTGTGCTAGAGCGCACACACTCCACTTGTCATTCATAGGAATTTTAAGATCTAATTCTATTATGCTATCTCTCACATAAATATGCAAAAATAAAATATAATTGCTACTGAACCCAAGTCTATCCTATGCAGCAATTTGTGTTTATTAAAAATTATAATGCAAAATTCAGTGATACAGCTCTGCATTGTGCTTCTTTAGTAACTGAGGGGTTTTTTTTAGCTATAAATGTCTACATAAATTTGAATAGTTTCTCTTTATTTTATCCAGAAATGCCTCCATTAAGGCTGACTAATATTTTCAGTGTGATATTACAATGTTAGTACAAAAAGCATCCAAGCAAATCCTTGTGAAAGTGAAGACAGTAAGGACCGTAGCTTCGTGGCCGCCCTTCCTGTTCACAGTGTCTGAATAATCCTTCTGATCCCCACTAATGCATTTCTGAGTTAGCCGAAGTCACTCCTGTCTGTCCTAAGTACTTATCTCTATTTTTTTTAAACTAAGCTTCGTTTTCTAATCCTTTCATTGAATCTTTTGTATCTTTTCCTCACCCTCTCCTTGACTTTTCACAATGTTTTCAAACCCTTTATGAAGAACTCTAAAGTTGTTTATAGGCTTCGCTGAAATCACGAAGCACAGTTCAAAGCACAGACAGGCCTCATGTGAAGAAACTGTCCAAGGAGCAGATCTGCCATAGAATTACTGGACCTCTAAAAGTACTTGCCTTGAATGGAAAAGTAAATGTACAAATCAGGAATCAGTGCAAAAGATTTGTTAATCCCTACTTATTTCTAGCACATGTGAGAAGTTGTGTTATTAATTTCATTTATAAAAGTTCAAAGTCCACTTTTATTGTTCTGGTAAGGTATCTGTTCACTTTCGGAAATCCCAGCTTATCTCTGTAGACACACGTCCAGTCCAATGTACGTGAAGTTACTAAAGCATAAATTTAATCGGGATTCAAAGAGGCCATGTTCTGACTGACATATTTGCACATTCAAACACAAGTGGGGGGGGGGGGACAACAACAACAACAAAAACACAAGTGGGGATGTTCAGAAGCTAACTGAATAAATTTTAATTTCTGATTTCCATTCAGACTGACCCAATAAACGCTTGATTTTCAGCTCAGATACAGCATACGTACTATTCACTTCCATGCATGGTATGTGCCAAGTCATCAGAGAGTCTACATATCCTCTCAGCTCCTCCTAAGCACAGCCACTCTTTTTTCATTTGTTTGTTTGTTTGTTTTTTCTTTCTTTCTACTCTTGCTAACCTGCATCTTGGTACTTTTGTCTTTTTGGTTTCCAGTAGCCAGGAGCCACACGTGAGGACAAGGATGCCAGACTAGTTTCCTCTCCACCAGGGACATAGGGCAGGCTTCTCAGCCTCTCTGAAATCCCCAGAAGAAAGGAGACTTCACATTTACTGGTGTTCACATTCCTGTCTGTCTCCTCCATTGGCTCTCCAAAGGCACATATATCCACACTGTTACCCAACCGCATGGCACTCTCTGTTCCTTCCGGTATTATTGGACTAGTCACATTTCCTTCTTTCAAGGATGGCATGGATTTCCTCCAGGGCCCTATTGCCTGGGTCTGAGAAAGAATGGCTGCTATTTGGAGACAATATTATTGCTAACCAGAGAGTTAAAGATCTGTATTTTTTTTTAATCTCCAAATTTATTCTACATTTTGTGACAGCCAAATTAGGTTTTTGCCCCAGTAGCAGAGCACCTCTTGGGGACAGTGTAATGTCTAGTGGATTTTAAATGTCAACAGAAAGTTCATCGGAATACTCTCAGACATGTCTCTCCAGGCACTGAATTTGGACAGAGGGTAAAGTCAATGTTCAATGTCAAATATCTGCTTTTCACAGACTTTATTCAGAACTGGGGCACAAACGGAGAATGTGGAAAGAGAAAGCAGAGACCAGAGGGCAAGGGATGTTTAGAGCATTTTTACTCAAGCACTTGGCCGTAGGATTTCATGGCTCTGTGCCCTCTGAGGACCGCTCAGCAGCACACTAAAAACAGATGAAGCAGTGCTGAATTTCGAGACAAATCTTTATTCAGCTCACTAAAAATGGGGTAGTAAGTCAGCTGAAATTAAAAGATGCCTGTCTAAAATCTGAGAACTTTCTATATACCCAAGGAAGTAAAATGACCCAAACATACAGATACTACATACAAACATTCTTACTGTCTTTGAAAACAACAACAGTCTCCTTAAGAAATACCATTAAAATAACCCCCATCAGCAATCTGGACATGAAGAAAAGGTGGAGGGCAGAAAGGGGACTTCTGTCTTTCAATAATCCAGATAGATTTTGAACTTAAAACAAAAATTACACTTCAGTTGCCTGCTACACAGTTCGATTGAAGATGTTGGGTAAAACATACTGCTGCTTGAGGGCATACTGTTGCCATTGAAACAATGATCACAGAATTTACTGGGTCTCCCATGGCCTAGTCAGCTATAACTAAGATGCTCCCATGTCCCAGTTTAGCCAGAACAAGGCCAGTTAACTGTAGTTTTCCTGGCCCAGCATCCACCTTTCTCTTTCAAAGTTATCAGTTTGGACAATCACACTACGATTCTTCTAATTACTATATTTTCAAACAAGGTATCAGCCAATGTTCCTTAATTTGTATCCATATATCAACATTACACTTTTATTGGCAAGTGAAGAATCACTGCAAGATTAGAAAAAAAGAGTGTCAGATTTTTCTAAAATATAGTAATCATAATAACCGAAACCTTGTTTTTTTAAATAAGCAGGAGCAATAACTCACCCACTTATTAATTATTCAACAAACATTTTATTGTATTCTGCACACAGAGGTACAATGGTAGATCCTGAAGCTACAAAGATGTAGGCACAGAACCTCTGGCGGGGAAGGCTGATAAGAAGTAAGCAATTACCAGTACCTACAGTGTGATTGCTAGGATTAAAACATGTACGTGTCATCTGTAATTGGAATACAGGGACAAGGCACCTATTCTAATATGAGGAGAAGGTAAGGGCTACAGGGAAGGTTTCCCAAGGGAACCACACCTAAGAGGAAAAGATAAGAATTAGCTAGCCACATATAGAAGAAAGGAGCCAGGAAAGACATTCCAGGAAAAAGTATTAGCCAGTAACAGGAAACAGAGATGAATAGCAACTATCAAAAGAAGGTATCTTGAGTGGTCAGAGATGGAGCAGGAAAGGTAAGCAAAGTGCCAGTCTTGAACCGCAGATTAAGGAGGGTCCTCTGATTATAAACCACAGCAACTGACTCACTTATGCAACCACCACCACCACTAAACTAATTAGAACGACTTGCTATACCTCTCAGAATCAAAGTAGAAGTTGAGGAGGCTTTTACTGGGTGGCTGGATATAATGGTTTCAGCACTTTTCTAATCACTGTTCTCAAAATTGAAATTCCCAGAAGGTAGAGCATGGTTTGATTAGTTGAGCCACATCGCCAACCCAACTGCCGACCCCAAGGAGGCAACACGCCTTGTAGAAGGGACAACCACAAAACTAAAATCAAGGGACCACTCCTTACTGGGCAAGCAGGGATTAATGTTGGCCAGATGATCCTTTGGAGGCACATAGACAACTTGCTTTACTCTCTTATAAGATTTGCATCTCAGCCAGACCACCGACACTGCAGAAGGGGCAAACCACAGAGGAAAGGCAAAGTGCTGAGACATGGCAGGGGAGGTGGATGTCCCTCCTGCACACACCACAGAGCTCCTCCTTTGTGCACACACTCCACAGTTTGGCTCTCTGTGCCATAGGATTTGGGTCAGAAAGGTGGCACATGGCACCTTTGTGTCTTAGAAAAATCTCTGTGATGGCAGAGTACAAACAGTTTATATGCCATCAAGACTCAAGCAAGGAAAAAAAAAAAAAAAAAAAGACTCAAGCAAGGACAAACCGAAATAGTGGAAATAGTGAAAACTGAGGATTCCTTAAAATACAGGTAGTATGCGAACACTTATTCTCATAGATGAGATTCCATGTCCTCATATGTAGAACTTATCACTGAGATAATGCGTTTCTCTGGATAACATATAAGGGGATATATGTATATACACAGATACAGATAATGTAGGTTACATACACATATATAACCCTTATATTACATGCACATTCACACACTCCATTTCAGAGTTATAATTCTTAGTAATATGACATCATGAGCACCTTTGCAAGTTTTACCATTTGATTCATTAAAAACAAAGCGGATGACACAATAGGCAACGTGGTAAAATTTCTTCTGCTTCTTTGTTTCCCTGTATCTCTTTTTAGTTGTGTGTGATAACTGGTCCAAACATCTCCAATTTTAGTCCTTACGTATTAAAGGTTTTTAATGTTCAGTCTTTTAAAAAATAATTTTAAGTTTGTTTTAAAAACTTTTCTCAATTTTCTTACTAAAGGCTAATTTCTTTCTTTA
The DNA here is from genome assembly GCA_004027555.1 of Craseonycteris thonglongyai. Taxonomy (NCBI): domain Eukaryota; kingdom Metazoa; phylum Chordata; class Mammalia; order Chiroptera; family Craseonycteridae; genus Craseonycteris; species Craseonycteris thonglongyai. Next base: position 13,947 of record PVKE010021908.1, read on the forward strand.
TACACCCAAATTTCTGTGTGTACAAAGTCTGTTGCTGCTTACTTCTGATATATTATAAAAACAATTTTATTTTTTATTGCTACTAGGATACACCACACCATTCCAGCTCCTAGAATTAGATCTCCTTGTGTTGAGTGAAGACTTTATAAACTTCCTTTAATAATAAATGAATAAACTATGTGTACTTAATAGTTTTGTACTTTAATGAGCTGTCTTGGAGGTTGGGAGGCTAAAGTTTTAGAAAATGGTAGGTAGAAAATTGTTTTGTAAATTTCAGATTGAGTAAATTGTTCTTTATAAAAAAGGAGGGGGTGATATTAGTGGCTGGGATTTTGATGGAATGTGGAGAGAGAAAAAGGCTGTGTTATTAGAAACCATCAAAATTACTTTTGGAAGGAAGCTTGATTGAGAGAGAGTGTGTGTGATTAGAAAAGAAATTTTATGAGCTGCTCAATGTGAACTACCCAAATTTTCCCTGTGATGTACTTCAGTGAAAACTGTGTTCTCACTAACCGGCTTGTGCAGAATTTGTATTAGGGGAAACCCAAGAACATCAGGGTTGTGCTTCAGAATTGGGGACAGAAATAGAGGCTGCATTCAGGCAGACAGCCATAGATAGGCTACTTATTAAGACAACAACTAAAATCCACAAACTAAGATGCAGCATTTAGGGGTATTTTGCTTTAGATCCAGTAACTGACCAGGAGACATCTTTTAGTACAACTGTGAAACTTTCAGAGGGGAGTCGGCATTGAACAAAGGTTCTTGTATTTGATTTCTATGTTGTAAGACAATTAAAAAAACAGCCCTGGGGAAGCCGGGATGGCTCAGTGGGTTAAGCGCTCACTTTGCAGCGCCGGGGACCAGGGATCGAATCCCGGCCCCGGCCCGTGCGGAACCATATGCTGAACTGGGAGCTCCCCCAGTTCAGTTCTCTCTCTGTCTCTGTATCTCTCTCTCTCTCTCTCTCTCTCTCTCTGTCTCTGTATCTCTCTCTCTCTCTCTATCTGTCTAAATAAATAAAAATAAATAAATAAATAAACTTGACATCTTAAAAAAAAAACAAAACAGCCCTGACTTTGTATATTGATGCTATGGGGGCCAGGGGAATTCACAATTTAAGACACGTTGTTCTGCAGACCATTCTGTGAGCTAACTTGGGAGTAGCCAAAAAGTTCCAACAAAGTCACAGGCTGGGAACTGGTCTTCAGCTCTGCTTTGAATGATTCAAAATTTCTGAATATTTTGAGTACTCCTCTCAAAAAGAGAGTTTTGTTTTGGTTCATTCTAGAACCTATGTTTTCTTCATTTGCTAAAATAGAATTATGTGTAATTAGCTCTTAAAATTGTGGAGCCAATGATTGAAACAATTTGCTATATCAAAAAAGGAAACAAGAAATGTGCCAGAGATTAGAGAGACTAAGATGTGGTGAAAACATGCCACTGCATGAGAGAGGTGGCAGGTCTCAGCGGGAGAAGCAATGACATTTGAGACATTTTTGTTCAGTGGTCAGCATTAGGATTATCTGTGTCTCACATTCACAAATGTATCTGTCACTGGGGCTGACAGCACTTGAATGTCCTCAGTAATGAGGACAGTCCAGGCACTTGTATGTCAAGTTTCTTACCAGACATCAGCATCAAGGAGAAAGGATGTACACATACATATATGTTAAGTTGTGAGCAATTTCTTACAGGGTGCAATATGTTCATGAGAAGTGGGAAAGGATATGGAAACTGAGGGCTGGCAGCACAACCCTCTTTGCAATTGATATGAAACAAGTCTTTCTGGAGAATCCTAGATTTTCCCAAGGACGGAAGTGAGCCCTCAGGTCCTTAATATTAGAAGAGCTAGTTTGGAGGTTTGAAAGTAGAAGGCAGCATTAGCTGTTCTCAGACAGCAACACTGAGCACAAAAGTTTTGGCCTCATTTAGAGAGCTGCTGAGGTTGTCTTTCTGAAAAGTAAGGTCTCATCAACTCAGGGCAGTCAGCTTCCCCAAGTCTGGGTAGGAGGCTAGCAAGCTTGGGGTCATTCAAAGCCAAAGATCACAAATTAGCTTGTAGTGTGAATAACTGTGCCCCCCAAATAACGTCTGGAAGCTAGACATACCAGTGAGCCCACAAAAAGCCTCAGACATGTCTAAATGATTCAGAAACAAAATTCATTAAAGAATACTCAATACTCTGAATTTGTTTTTTTCACACTGAGAAGAGCATCTTATATTTCATTGCTGGTGGAATCTTCACCCTGATAGCAATGTCAGAGAATAACTAGGAGTAGAGGTGCTGTATTTGAGGTGTCCTGGCTACATAAGGAGGGTGGGGGCAGTGGGGAGTAGATGAACACTTAGCCTCTCTTATAGAAGTCAATGACCCCAAATGCACTGCACTCTGGTGGCAACATTGTATCTCTCTTTGGAGTCAGGAATGTATGGTGAACTCTATTTATTATGGAGGGGGGCTGTGGACGAAAACTAGGCTATGAATTCCTTCAGTTCACCCAGGCACTTCCATGTTTTAATGATGCTGACACTGGACAGCAAGTGTTATTTATTCCTTTAAGTTTCAAGAAAAGTCTTTTAACTCCACTGATTCATCTAATCCATGAACAGAGAATATCTTTCCATGTCTTTGCGTCTTCTTCGATTCTTTTAATAATCTCTTATAGCTTTCAGTGTATAGGTCCTTCACATCTTGTGTTAAGTTTATTCCTAGGTATGACCCAAAGCCATATACAGATTTAATGCAATCCCCATCAAAATCCCAATGGTGTTTTTTAAGGAAACAGAACCAAAATAATCATCATCATCAACATCATCATCATCATCATCATCATCGTCATCATCATCATCTTCAGTTGTGTATGGAACCACAAAACACCCCAGGTAACCAAGGCAACTCTGAGAAAAAAAGAAGAAGGTTGGAGGTATCATACTCCCTGACTTCTTTTATACTACAAAGTGATAATAATCAAAACATCATGGTATTAGCAGAAAAACAGATACACAGACCGATGTAGTAGAATTGAGAACCCAGAAATAAACCCATATATAGATATACATACACACACATATGCAGATCATTTTCAACAAAGAAACCAAAAATATACAATGAAGAATAGAAAGCCTTTTCAATAAATGGTATTGAGAAGATCCCAATGCCATATGTAAAGGAATGAAACTAAACTATTATGTGTCACCATATACCAAAATTAACTCAAAATTGACCTAAGACATAAATATAAGACCTGAAACAATAATTTATGTAAAAGAAAGCCTAGGTACTAAACTTATGAAGCTTGAGTTCAGGCAGGAATTTATAAATTTGACCACAAAGACAACGGAAGTAAAAGCAAAAAGAAGTGAATAGAACTGTATCAAACTAAAAGGCTTCTGCACAGCAAAAGAAAACATCAATAAAACAAAGGGACAATCAATGGAATAGAAGATATTTCCAAATATCACCTCCAATAAAAGGCTAATATCCAAAATATATAAAGAATTTACACAGCTCAACAACAAAAATATAATTTAAAAAGGGGGAAGAGGACCCAAACAGACACTTCTCCCAAGAAGACATGCAAATGGCCAACACGTATATGAAAAGATGCTCAATTCTACTAGCTATTAGGAAAATGTGAATGAAAACCACAATGAGATAACACCTCACACCTGTTAGAACAGCTATCATCAACAAAATCATGAATAACAAGTGTTGATGAGGTTGTGGAGAAAAAGGAACCCTCATACACAGTAAATTGGTACACCCACTATGGAAAAAGAGTATGGAGGTTCCTCAAAAAATTAAGACTAGAATTACCGTATGACCCAGCAATCCCTGTCCTGGATATCTACCAAAATTTCTGAAGACATTTATCCATACAGATATACTCATATGTACCCCTATGTTCACTGCAGCAGTATTCATGGTGGCCAAGGCATCAAAACAATTTGTATCGTTGGATAGATGACTGAATGAAGAAGATGTGGTACATACACATACACAATACAGTACTACTCAGTCATGAGAAAAGGTGAAATACTGCCACTTGTGACAACATGATAGAGCTTGAGATTATCGTGGTGAGCAAAAAAAGTCAGACAGAAAAAGTCAAGAACCATACGACTTCACGTATACTGTATGTGAGATATAAAACTGAAAGCAACAAAAGAGCAAGACAAAGAAACAAAGACTCAAATACAGACAACAGTTTAGTGGCCTAATAGAAATGTACCGTACACTATATAATTTTACTAACCAATGTCACCCAATAAATTTAATTTAAATATTAAAAAAAAAATAAGGAAAAGCCTCAAAGCCTCTGCAGACACGGAAGAGCTGCCACCTGGCTAGGATAGGTGGGGAAGGTGCCCCCAAGAGAGAGCAAAGAAGTTACCCCGCAACTAAATAAGAGATGTGAGCTAAGTTCTGCGGCCTCCAGTGGGCTAGTTCTGGGGTGCCTTATGCCACACTTTGTAAAATGAGTAAAAGACATACAAGAGGTAGAACGTCTGGACAGAAATAAGTAAGTGTTATTTTTAGTCTTCTCATTAGCATCATCTCGGAGAACGAGTTTGATTTTGCAAGAGCTAAAAATACTTGCTCACTGAAAGTTGGAACAATATGTTTAAAATTCCTATTTTTCTTACCAGCATGTAGGAGTATCCACCTCTACATCTCTCTAGTAGTGGCCGTTGTGGAGCCTCAAGGACAAAGCGGCCATCCCCTCTGGATACGAACAGACTGCTCCTGACGATCCTGTGGCTGAAGAAAGCTCCCTCATCCAGTCGGCTACCCTCGAGGGTCACCCAAACCCAATGACTGGTCTACGTGGAAGGCATGGAAGCTGAGCTCCTTCCTACCTATTCAGGGAGAACTGTGCTAGGTCCTGAGAGCTTTCTGAAATAAAGGGAAGTCTTTGTGGTGACTGCATTTGAGTCTGCCTTCTGCCTCCCTCTACCCCCACCCACTTCCCTCCCCCATAAATGTTGCTCCCAAAAGCATTCTCCAGTAGACTTCCTCCACAGAGATCCATTGCTCAGAGTCTTCTTCCTGGGAAACCCGAACTGTAAATGTACCTCTGATAGAAGCTGGGCCTGTGTGTCTGCTAGTGAGTGCACTTTAAAGACTGAAAATTAGACCAAAATCACTCCAAAGCGACAGGAAAGCGGTATTAGAGGCTATGTGGCAATTATTTAAGAAGGCTATTATTTAAGAAGAGCTTAAATGAAATGTCTAATTTAAATTTTGAAGGGGATCTCTCCTTAATCTCTCCTACGTGATTTTCACTAACAACCTTAATGCTAATTCGATCTCTCGCTGAGTAGATTCTATGAGGGCTGTCTGGAAAAAATCCAGCCATAAATGATCTGTTTTCATATTACGTGGCTGTATATTTTTTGGACAGCCCTCTTATTTCATAGAAATCTTTATATCTGAGACCTGCTTCAACATTAGTACACAGCTGAAAGAGAATTACTGTGTGGGGGTATAGCCAAGTCCTGGTAGCACAGAGAAAACTCTCCATTTTTCTCTGCTCTGAGCATCTTTCTACCGGATGTATGGGGTGAACTCTGGTGGCATTCATAAGAGGAAGGAATATTTGTGTGTGCTCTGTTTGGCTGCAAGTATAATTTTTCTATTTGGATATGAACTGAAAATGAACTCAATCCCCTTCTCTCCTTCCTAACTGAACCACTGGGTAAAATCATGATGATATTGTGTATGTCCTTGGAAATATCGACGCATAGAGAACACAGAGCATGCACTACGTTGTAGGCATCTGAAGTACTTCCCAACTATGTTATCCCTGTTGGCTGTCAGCTCTGCAATCAGCTTTTATCATTTATTTCGCGCCTCTAAACTGAAGCCTGCAAGCTCCGTCTCCAGGGCTCCCTGGTGGAAGTCTGTACGCACAGAAGGAAGGGGGAAGTTAGTTATTTTCTGCTTGGCAGTATCTTCCTTCATGAGTGGCCTTTCCAGAACCTTCTAACACCTTCATAGTTAATAGCCTGAGTTAAACCCTACTCTGCTTAAAACATCTAGAGTGGTTTCTTTTTTTTCTTTTTATTTGTTTGTTTGTTTGTTTGTTTGTTTGTTTGACTAGATACAAAATATTTAGAGATGGTAGAAGAACAATTATTTATGAGTTTACCTCTGTCTTTCAAGAAGACATTTTGATCTGTTTATGGACCCTGGCTTTTTATGACATTACTGAAGTGTTCAATTTACCAACCTCAAAGAAACCACTTAACTTTTCTGAGCCAATGTTTTCTTAGGTGGAAAATCCAGGGCTTGAACTTCATAAACTTAAGGTAATCTTTAACTTGAAATGTTACGAATCTACAGAAAATAAAACTATTGGATTCTCACGAATCCTTAAAATTTTTCATATTTAAAGATCAGGCTCCAGAAGCAATGGTGGAAAGATCACACGGTGATGGACTTACAGCATAATTAGTGGAGGGAAGCTTGACAGCTTTAACACATGTGTCAGCAAACAATATAGCATACCATGAGCAGTAGGAAGTTCAGAAACGTACTATATTTTAAAGGTAAGAGAAAATACTTTACAAATTTAATCGTAAGGGATTGCCACTTGTTTGTCAAACACAAAATAAGATGTATGCTACATACTTTTTCCTGAAAGTCTAAAGCTAACAGACTTTAGTATGAACACTATATTCTAAAACATTTTTAAGAGGTAGCTAATCTTGAAATAAATAAAAAATGAAACATTTGTCATAGTAACTGATGTACCCTATAATCAAGACATGTATATATGTCTTGTCATAGAAAATAACCTGCTATGTAAATGTTAGGAACTTGGTTATTAATATTTAAAAAAATGACTATTGCTGTCATTTAAAGACTTAAGAAAATGTGGCTTAGATCTGCAGTTTGTTTGACTTAGGTATGTTTTTAAACCACAGAAGCTGTTGGGCTCATGTGCCTGTCCCTCATCTACTGAGAAATATGTCTTAGCTTCTAAATACAAGGCTTCACCCTCATCAGCTTTCTTTCGTTCAAACTGTAATCAGACAAAAATTACTGGTAGTGAGAGCTTTTGTCACTGGCATTCATGGAGTAATTTATAGTGTTGGGAAGGTCTCTGCCGTTTTCCTAATTGACACTCCAAGTCAGAATTGCATTTGGATCTATCATCATCACTTGGATGTCACACAGACTGAACGTAAGCTGTGCATTTTAAGTACCATCGCACTGTATGCTGTTTCTTCCGTTTCAGCAAAGCCCATGTGCAGATTCACTACATGTCATGACAATAGTTTCAAACCTTCAAATTTGTGTTCAGAAGATGAGTGCATTCTCTTGGAACTATCAAAACAGTCTTACATAGAACAAATGATGTCACTTCGAAATAAATTGACCTTCGGTTTCTTTTGGAAGTTAGCCATTAATCTAGGCTAATTCTTTTTTAGACCATGTGCTATGAATTTTGAAATTAAAACTGTTCATAAAATATAAGATTTATAATAGCTGTTTCCTCAAATAGTATACACTGTTGAACTACTGGCACCTCTACTAAATAGAGGTAAGATAGTTATTCTGAGATACCGTAATTAATTGTCATATATATGGATTCTAAAATAATGCAAATTACATTAGAATATGAGCCCCATGAATAAAACATGCTAAGTAAGGAATTGTGGTATGTAAGCATCAGCACCTTCCATATTTATCTTCCAGTCCCTATAGATTCTTTAAAAAATGATTTCATATAAACTATAATGAAGCATTCTCTTATTTTGTGACCTTGCAGTCAAAACAGAGGAATATGTTTATATCTCAGTGTATTAGTATCTATTAACACCTAACAAATTGCCTTCAGACTTAATAGCTTAGCTACCACACAATTTCTGTGGATCAGGAAGGCAGGTACATCTTCTGTGGATCCTTTATTCCAGGGTATTTCACAGACCACAACCAAAGTGCTTCTGGGCTACAGTCATTTTAAGTTTTAACTGGAGAAAAAGTCCACATTCACATAGTGTTGGCAGGATACAGTTCCCATGGGTGCTGGACTGAGAGCCTCAGTTTCTTGCCACCAAGTTCTACAAAATGGCAGCTTATGACATTGAAGCATTCAAGCCAAGGAGGCAAGAAAGAGATTCAGCTAGCCATGGACAGAAGCCACCATCTTGTGTAATCTACAATTGGGAGTAACGGTTCAATAGTGCTGTGTTCTATGGTTTAGCAGGAGTTCCTCAAGAGGATGGGATGCCACAAGGTTATGAAGACCAAAAGGTGGAGATTAGGAGGAGCATCTTAGAGGTTGCCTACCCCACTCACATATAAATTAGAATTGATATCACCACATAAACCTATACCTTTTAACATTACTTTATTCTCCTTTTGAAAGTGAATCTTAAAAATATGATTTCTAAATATTCAGCTTCCCAGGTTAACACTTCTCTACCCTCTTATTACAGAGCTAAACCCCAAGGGGCACTGCAAAAATGTTTTCTTCTCCATTAGAAATGGAAACATGGTTAAAAGGAAACTATTATATCACACTGAAAATAAAATAAGCCCCAGAAGAAGTAACCAAACAAGTTATATAAGTCATGAATAATACACATTTTCACTGCACATATTTTGCATTATTTTTCTTGTTCACTACTATGAATAAGGGAAAACTGAACCCTAATCCCCAATATCCGTGATTCAATTTCTGATAATAAAATTATGTATTTAAAGAGCAATATATACTTTTTAAGTCAGCAGAATATCAATTACTACACTTCACTAAAAAACAGATTACATATTTCAATCTTCTTTTAGTTTATTATATAAACAATTGGTCAGAAATAGATCTAGTATATTGAGTTATAAACAATGAATAAAACATTGAAGATGATGTGTGCAAAATATATTTAGGTAATATCTATTGGAATAGTAAGCTTCTCAATGTGCAAAAAAAAAGATAAAATCTGCTCAGTGTTAAGAAAAGAAACACAAGGCCTACAAATACTTGGTAATAGAAATGAATCACCTGTTAATTTTTTCTTAGAATTTATGAGTTAAAGCCACAACAATTTAAAGAAGTCTCATAATATGTTGTCTGTGTATTTCCTCTTGGGCCACAATCTACATTCAGGTTTGGCATTCCAGAGACAAAGACAGCCTACCAGAAAGAAGCGAAAAGGCATAAAAGAAAAAGCTAGCGGGTCAGAGACAGCAGTCTCAGTAGGACTCCTCCCACTGTATTTGCAAAGCACTACCTTGGCTCTGCTCTTAGCCAAATGCATCCTGGAAGTTTGCAGATGAACAGACTTGTTTGTAATGTAATTGTTTTCTTCAGCACAAGTTAAGTTAAAGCATATACTCTGTTCACATGGAAAGATATGCTGTTTCCTATTATAAAATTTATTTCTGTACTATGAGAAAGATACAAAATATCTGTGTATTTATTTACAAGGTAAATGGAATTATTTTTGCCAAAAATCTAAACAAAGGAGTTTTTGCTGTTTGACTTCCAGTCTTCATTTATTGCCATCGAAGATTTAAAGTATTTTGAAGTATACCTTGCAATTTTATTATATACATATTTTTTAAATTTGTGTTGTCAAAATCAGACCCCGTGAAATGGGGCTTCTTCAGCATGTTCTTGTGCTGCCTGTTCCAAACCATCTGTGTGGAGAAGAATTGCTCCTCATCTGTCAGGTTCACTGACATAGATTAGGGTTCAGAACCATAAGATGATGGCCAATATTTGACCTTCCTAGTGCCACGGGTCTGGAGACATGCACAAGGCTGGAGACTACTGCTACTTCATGAAACACCATCATCTCTCTGTCTCGGTGTCATTTATCCCTCCCTTTGCTCACTCTCTCTCCCATGTCACTGGGACAGGCAGGTGGCAGCTGACAGCCCTTCCACTCTCAACGCACCTATGAAACAATGCTAGGGCAGGAGGCCCAGTACACAAAGGGGCTGCTCAGCTCTCCTGGGTCTCTTGGGCTGCTTGTGACTTATCTCTGTAGCTTTTCATTGTCTATGATTCCTACTAGAGCACAGGATCCATGCTTGTTTCAGTTGGTGAACCTAGAGAAACAGCAAACATCCATCCAATCATTCAGCCTGCTTTCATTCTAGGCCAGTGATAGTCAAACTTCTGCTTCCCTGGGCCACAATGGAAGAAGAACAGTCTTGGGCTACACGAACACTAATGATAGTTGATGAGCTTAAAATAAATAAATAAATAAATTATATATATATATATATACCGGTATATACATACATACATATATATATATATATATATATATATATATATACACACACACACACACAATCGCAAAGAAATCTCATAATGTTTTAAGAATTTGTGTGGGGCCTCATTCAAAGCCACCTTGGGCCACAGGTTGGACATGCCTGTTCTAGGCCCTAGTTTGTTTCTAACATAGATAAAAAAGAGTTCTCTCCAAGTGGTCTGATCAACCTCATCACATAGCTGTGCAGTGCTCACTGGCCTGACACACTGAACCTAAGAAACAGGTGCTTTCTAAAGAACAGGATTCTAGGCTCCTGATACTTTTCTCTCTTCCTCTGTCCCTTTTATAAATGTGTGACACATTTAAGTAAATATATAGCTCAATAAATATAATTATGTTTACATGTATTTCTATATGTATATATATGCATATATAAAACACATATGTAATATGTATACATAAGTAAATACAGTAGGTATAGATATAAATTATATATAGATATAGCCCTTTTAAACAAATCTTACAAAAATGATCCAAAAATCTAGGCAATTAAATCGTGATAAGCAGGAAGATTCCTATTAGTAGGCTTCACACTATGCACACAACCAGTGGTGACCTACAGGTGAAATGTCATGTACACTTTCATAAGTGAGAACGTGAACAACAAAAAGTAGACGTCACAATCCCATCTGCTAGTGTGCTGGCCATACCACATAGACTGGAAAGAAGCTCACCACCCTCAGGAACAGGACAAAGGACTCCAAGGATTCCCAACCTGCTACTGAAACAGGTGAGGAAAGAGCCCACTGCAAAGGCCTGACAATGCTGCTGCCACTTCAGGGCCACACTTGGGTGCCTATCAGAAAGCTTTTCCCGATGCTTCTGTCACAAGAAACTGAAAAGGTTCTTGACGTTGGGCTTTCTATTTGACCCATATTATAACTTTCAACGTTTTCACTTTTTCATGTAGTATTCATCTAAGTAAACTCTTTTCGAGGGGAGACATTCTTTAATTGTCATTACTTTCTCATAAATAGTGCACAGATATCCACATATTTGTTGCTTAATAACTGATTTTCTTTGGAAGAATAGCATCAATTTGCACACTTGTATAAACAAACAGATTCCTGTGTTCAACTTATCGAGTGCCTTCTCTACACCAACACTATTCTAGGTATTTGGGATCAATGACTGAATTAAATGTACGAGGACTCCTGTTTTCATCGAGCTTAGATTTCTGTGGGAAAGATGACAATAAATAATAATCATAAAGACTAAGTAGAGTGGAAGAAAAGACAATCCAGGGCCAATGACGGGCCACTGAGGAACAGGGACCTGTCACATAATGTCAGTCTATGTGATAACCAACAAAAGGCAATACAAAGTTTTTCCATGCATTAATAGCTACCCCAATTTGTGATATGTAAAAATTCACAGATTTTGGTTAACTTAGAATCTATGGAAATCATAGCTGACACAATAGCGTCAAACTATATAATATGAATAATTCTAAATTAGAAAACTGAAGCAGGCTTCCAGAGCACATAAAGGTTTTTCTTTTTCTATAAGAAAATTGTAGCAAGTGACTGTCCCCAAAATAGAAACCCAAGAGCAGACTGCTGTGCTATTTCTCTAAGAAAGCTGATGACTATTATATCCACCAAACTCACACGCCAGCTGAGAAAATTTATGTTAGTAGAAAAAAATACATATTGCATAGTGAAATTAATGCTCAGCAAGCAGCCATGGCAAAACCTTTCTTTGTTTTCTTTAAAAATACCTTAACTTAATGAGAAGGCACAATGCAGTAATGCAGAGGAAATCTCTGAATTAAATTTAAGGTTAGTACTCAAGATATCTTTTGAAGATATGTTTTAA
>PVKE010021909.1:0-26061 GCA_004027555.1 Craseonycteris thonglongyai
ACATGTCTAGTGAAAACAGTCTGTTGAGTAGTTAAACTTAATTTTAGTTGATTTATTGTTTTCTTTCTTACTTCAGATTTAAGTGGATAATTTGTATCAAAAGTGGTATGACTTGTCTGAAAGTGATGTTCAACATTATGTTTTTTCGGCACTGCAATACTACTGCCACACAACAGGCAAACGCATTTACCTTTTAAATGAATGAAACGATATGATTCCTCCCAGTCTGTGTTAAAATTATAGGTTCGTTTTCTCTTATTTGGTCCACTCATTTTAGGACTAAAAAAATAAAAATAAAAATAGTTATAGAACTACAATATCATATCCAATTGCCACCATAGTAATAGATGACCTACCTCGCTTTTAGTTCATTTAAAATAGAATCTATCCAAACACTGTGATCCTAGCTAACCGTCACGACCCGATCAGTCCAGCAACCGCCATCAAAACGGCAACTTGGCGTCTCCCGGTTGGGGGGAGGAGAGTTTAAAGAGCGCAGCGGCTACACAAGACACGACATGTACAAAGGCGAAAGCTAGGGAAAAACTTATACACACGATATCGCAAACATACCAACGAATATAATAAACCTGTGTAGATACTCAAACAATATTTTAAAATTCTAACAAATGTATAAAAATAAATTATAGTTTTACTTAGTGTTTATGAAAAACTTCTGATGCAGTCAAATAATGGCGGGCGCACACACATTGGGCGCCCGCGGGCACGGGGTTGGGAATCCCTGTCTTAGCCTGTAAGTTTCATAGAAGCAAGAACTACATCAAGAGTGTCCACCTGTATTTCCAGGGTCCAAACAGCGCCTGGCACAAACTCAGAGACCTTTAATAAGTGTTGGTTCCCCATTATGCTCCTGCCAACTGACCCCAGTGCCATCTCCTAGTTTGCCCTCATGGAAGCCTGGTTGCTGGCCAGTTACCAGCAGTCTATAGATTCTTGCTGTCTGCCTTCCTCTCCTAGTCCTGCCTCCTCGTTTTATATCTCCAACTAGTGCAACTTATGCTCTGATACTGAAAGGCAATCTGAATCACAACAATCCCATAACACAAAGCTTCTTCTGGTGCTTGTGACCTATTAGACCACATTTTATAATCAATCATTTTGTGGCATGCCAATCCCATTCTTTATAATCACAGACAGCACACATATTTATAATTTTGTTCTTCCATGATTCAGCTTCTTGATAAAACATTTATTCAGGTCTTTTTCTGTTACAAAATGATTCATACACAAAACATGAAATTCTGGAAATATTAAAAATAAAAGGGAAAAAAATCACCCAAAGAACCATTTTTAGCATGTTGGTATAGTTTCTTTTCATTCATTTTTCTAACTTTTTATATGTTTTTGTTTTTTTTTAAGCGCACTTGTATAAAACATCAAAAAATAGCTAAGGACAATTTTCTCCTTTGCATTATAATAAGAATTTTTTAACATTATACATTATTTGTAAATTATTATTTTAGTAAGTGTACAATATTACATTGAGTGGATATATATTTATGAAGTATTTCCTTATTGTTGGGAAATGTTTATAATATATCTAGACTTTTATCATCAAAAATAATCATGAACACCTTTGTGCAGGAAGGCTTTTTTCTTTTGGATTATTTCCTCAAGTAAGATTTCCAGAAGCAGAATTACTAATCAAATGATTTCTTTTCTTTTCTTTTTTTGTTTTTTGAGTTCAGATACATAATGTCATTTTTACTTTGTGAAAGGCATTAAAACCTCTGGATAAAAGTCTCAAAGTCAGTACACTTATAATCCCTTTCCTGTGCTCCAAATCCACAAGAATGAAAGATAAGATATGAAAAGATATATATTTATATGCTTCTCTCAAAATACAAGAAGAAAATCTCAGCAGCTCAAAACAGAGAGAAAAACTTACACAATTAGCAAAGGTGGGACTGGGCTGGAGCTAAATTCCTCCTGCAATAGGAACCAGAGCTGGGCTTCCCACCCAACAACAGTGGGTGATATAATTCCATCCATGCATTTGGAATTGTGACAGAAATACAGTCTTGTTGAAGGCTATTATCCATAGCAGAGACCTCATCTGGTCTGTACCATGTGAGCTGTGGAGAATTGTCACTGCAGAAAGAATTGAGTTGCAAACATGACGTGAGTTGAGCCTATAAGGTCAAGGCTAAGGCAGCTAAGAAACTGCCTCACAGACAGGAGAGTGTGAGAGAAAGTTCCCATGCAACATGGGTGTTCCAGGGAAAGTTAAACAAGTTAAACAACACACTTAGCATAATGAAAAGTAGTCACAAAGAAGAGATTTATATCCTAAGGTGACAGACATACAAGAGCAATCTGAAAAGAACTTGGAAATAAAATTCTGTCAAAAATCTTTAAGGAAATAAAAGAAGGCAGCATCAATATAATCGGAATAAGAGATTATGAAACTAGAACAGGTAAATAATAAAAAGGAACATTAAAAAGTTATCCAACCCTAACTTAAAACAAAAAATGAAACCATCCCTTAAAGGAACTGCACTTCACTACCTGACAGAAGAGGGTGATCTTGAACTAGGAATGGCAAATGACTCTAACACCATGAAATGAAAAGCATCCTAAAGCCACACAAAACTACCCTAAGGGAGAAAAATGAGAGTCAAGCATCTTAGCTGGAGAAAATTCTTACCAAAAAACAACCACAGCAACTACAAAATACAAAATTCCAAATGCAATTAGTATCTTAAAACAAGCATTTGGAAATATGAAAAAGCATCTGAAATCAGAAATTCAAAATCTAAGAATAGAAATTGACAAAGCAATAGATGATAGATAGATAGATGAGAGAGTGAGAGAGAGAGGACAGACAATGGTTAAATTGACTCATCAACCAATGACTGAACTCAGGAAAGAAAAGACAAAATCGTATTAGGAATGAAGGCTAAATTACAAGTACTCAATGAAATAGACTTAAATGAAAATAAACAATATTGAGGAGAGGCAGCAAAATAAACAAGAAAATAAAATGAAATAAAAATTTAAAAGGTTTATAGAGAAGGTGAATGAAATGGAAAAGAAAGAAACATAAGGATATAGATCATTGCAACCCATGAATAAGACATATGAAACAACAGAATAAAATTTATATTTAAACCAGTAATTGAAAATGGAGAGATATACCATGTTTGTATACTGAAAGACTTAGTATTATTAGATATCAGTTCTCTACAGATTGAACTATACAGACTTGTCTAGGAAAAACTCCTTATTTCTCTTTTACTCTTATACTCACAATACTTTGGATGCTAAATATGTGGCTTTATTCCCATACTGACCAATTCTCCAATACTAGCTGGCTATCCAACAATTCAATTCAGTTCTGACACTATCCACCTGGAGTTTTTGTTACATTCCACATGTTAAGGGCTTAGTCCTACAAGACTGTCCCCACTTTAGATGCCCACTGCAAGTCCCAGGCTGTCCCTGGTACTTCTGCCCAAATAGCTATAAATCAGGGCTCTCATGACCCCCTCCTCTGGTTTAATAATTTGCTAGGTCACAGAACTCAGGGAAACACTTACCTTTACCAGTTTATTATATAATATAGGATATGATAAAGGCTACAGATGAACAGCCAGGTGAACAGAATCATAGGGAGAGGTCTGAAAGTGTCCCCAGAGCAGGAATTTCTGTCCCCGTGCAGTGGTGGGGTGCCCTGCTCCTGGCACATGGATGTGTTCTCCAATCTGAAGCTCTCCAAACCCTGTACTTTGGAGATTTTTATGTAGGCCATACAGCATACGCATGATTGATCATTCAGTTAATCTCCAGCCCTTCCCCCCTTCCCAAAGGATGGGTTAGTGGGCTGAAAGTTCCAAGCTTCTAACTGTGGTGTGGCATGGGCTTTCTATGGACCAGCCCACATCCTGAAACTCTCCTGGAGCCCATCAGTTGCCTCATTCACATAAAACACACTCTTGTCATCCAGGAAATTCCAAGAGATTTAGAAGCTCTAGGTCAGAAACCAGGGTCCATGACCAAATATAATGGTTTTAGGAACTCTGTGCCAGGAACCGGGGACCGATTATATATATATAATGTTTTCCAACATTTCACAAAACTCAATACTGTTAAGGTGTCAGTTCTTTCCAAATTGAAAGTTAAAATCCCAACAAACCTTATTAGTAGATACTGATAAACTGTTCCTAAAGAGCCAAAACAATTTTGAAAGAAAAGAACAGTCAGAGGATTTATATACTTGATTTCAACACTAATTATAAAATAAACTGTAATCAATAAAGAGTGGTATTCAACAAGGTATCTCCTCATGGCCTGTGAGAATGGCCATCATCACAAAGACAAGAAATAACAAATGCTGGCCTAGATGCTGGCACTGTTGCTAGGGCTCATGCCTTTTCCCCAGCCCCTCATCACCTAGCATCATGATGTGTACCTGTATGCCAGAATGCAGAAAATCCCACATTACACCACCAGCCAGTTCTCTGTGTGCGTCTGTACGTGTGTGTATGTGTGTTGTGTGTGTATGTATGTGTTTATGCTCTCACAGTTTTTAAATGTTTTAAGCATCTTTTTTTCTCTTGGAAGACTTGATTCTATCATAAACAGTGTTCTAAAGATTCCTCTGGCCTGGATGAGCTATTAATCTTTGAAGTTGCTATGGGAACCAGTAATTTTTAATAAATTATTGATGTAAAGAAAAGAGAGGCTATGATGTGTGTCTCAAGAAAAACCAAATGAGGCATTGGAAGATATGAAAAAGTAAAAATAAAACTAAACATATTAAGTAACAAGAACAGCCTTTCCATCTTCACTCAAATTGTACTAATGGGAACTCTCAGAAATTCCATGTGAGGATTAAGAGCCCTGATCTCTATGGACAGAGTCAATTAGTACTGGTTGAATGAATGGAGAATAGGAGACAGGGTAGCCCTGAGATGGTGTTGGACACACTGGTCATGCTTTACTACTCATGCAGGCTATAGGAATGAAAGGGGTTCATCAATCAGATCATGATTAGTCACTGATCTCAGCTTTTCATCAGCTCTGCTCCTTAAACCTTGAAAAACTGCACTATGAATCATTTATCCACTTCTCAGAATTCTATTTTTTAGGCTACAGGAGTTTGAAAGTTGGCACCTACAAAAATATCACACCATGAATGGGCTCAAAGAAGCCAACAGTAATATGTAGTGTAGGCCAGAGACTTCCTGACAAACAAATGTAACCACTATATTCAGGTATTACAATCTCTCAAGCATAAAATAAGATAACACTAAATTTTAATGTCCACATTTGAATGGCTGGAACCACTGGGCTCATTGCTAGATCTCAGATTTTTTTAGTGGACACAGAGATGGTGAGTCCCCAGGGAAGGACTAGGCTTGCTAGACTTGCTAACGTGCTGTCTGCACAGAATCTTCAGCTGTCAGTCCCTACAGGGTCAGCCTCAGCTACAGAGAGCTACCTTGCCTAAGGCCACACCCTTCTTGGGGCAGCTTGTCCCCAACAATGAATAGGGGCAGGAATATAAAGTTCCAGCCATTTTAGCTCAACATGAGACAACTCTGATGCTCTTGGGTCCATAGCTGCCCCTAGGGTTGGTTGAGGCTATTAAGTATACCCTTCAATTCATCCTCTTTCACAGTCCAACCCAGCTTCTTTTTTTTTCTTTTCCACATGTGTTAATCTCAGGGGTACAACAAATATCCTCCTATACACTAACTCTATTTCAGAGTCTGCTTGCTAGAGGACCCAACATGCAACAACTCGTCCCACCCCTTGCCACCTCTAGCATTGACAGATGAACTAGAGAATGCCTGGTTCAATGTGGAATTCAGATAAACAATGGATAACTTTTTAGTGTGTGTCCCAAATATTGTTATGGCTCTACTCCCTATGCCTTGTATGGTGCTTGGCCTAAGTTTGTTAGATAAATGAGAATGTTAGACTCCTTTTTGTTGTTGCTGTTGTTGGAGCTGTTTAGTCCATCCCCCCCCCCCGACCTTTTTTAATTAGTTTCAGGTATACAGAATAACATAGTGATTAGACACTTATAAAACTCACAAAGAATATAGCCCCAATAAGTCTATTATCCATCTGACACTGTATGTAGTTATTAGAATATTACTGACTATATTCTCTATGCTGTATTATACTCCTATGCATTAGGCTCCCATCTTAAAATAGAGTGTCCTGTTATACAAAGAAGAAGGCAGACATGAGCAATGGTTTCTGATTTCCATTATGCATGTATTCCTCAAAATGTTCACAGATAAGGAACATCCCAATTACCTGAGGGGGCCTATTACAAATGCAGATGCCTAGGCCTTTCCAGATTTATTGAACAAGAACCTCTGGAGCTAATCCCTAGAAATCTGCATTTGTAACAAGCTACCTGGGTGATTCTTTTGCTTCTTAAAGTTTGAGGACCTTCTACACTAAGAATGGTGGCCTTGAACCAGAAAGATCAGTTTAATCCACATGGAGGCCTCCCTGTGGTTACCAAAGAACTGTAGCAGGCAGGGAACCAATCCTGTCTCTTTCCTACTCATCTACTCTTTCCCTTCCCTCTTTAGTCTCCCTTGGATGGAAAGTAAGTTCTTGGACGAAGCTGATCATCATAATCTCTGGTAGAAGAGAGTTCTAAGAATACAAATCTACTAAACAGAGACTTGAGAGTAATATATTAATCACAGTAGAGCCTCAGAGTCACTGGAAAAGGCATTAGGGAAGAGGTGGCTTTCAATAATGGGCAATATTTGCATGGGGTAGATTGGAAAGATTTGAGCATTCTCGAATAATAGAATCTACAGGCTTAGAAACAGGAGAGACAGGGCATGGGATGATGCTTACTGTTAGAAGGCTCCTGAAACTTAGTGACAGTGTTGCTTCTAGATCTGAGTGGCAGGTTTAGGAACATT
Organism: Craseonycteris thonglongyai; assembly: GCA_004027555.1. Taxonomy (NCBI): domain Eukaryota; kingdom Metazoa; phylum Chordata; class Mammalia; order Chiroptera; family Craseonycteridae; genus Craseonycteris; species Craseonycteris thonglongyai. Next base: position 6,921 of record PVKE010021909.1, read on the forward strand.
TCTCCCCAGCAATAACAACCAGTTTCAGATTTCTGCTGCCAGAGGTTCCTCTGGAAATAAGCTGAGGAACCTTTTCCAGGGTTTCAATCTCAAATGCATCAATTCAATGTACGAAGTGATTGTCTGTCAGGAGTTCTCAGTTTGCTGCCCCAATTGGCTGGACACTGAAGTCCAAAATCTCACACTCATATTTCATACCTTTCGTGAAGTCCTCCTCTACAACACTCTATTTTCTTCCCCACAGGTGAAGGTGCATGAAATGGGTGAGTGGCTTTCCTTAGATGCCAAACAATGCCATAAATTTTTCTTCTCCCCCTTTAATTTATCATTTAAGGATCAATAGAATTTGTGGGTGAGAGGAATTTAGATATTTGGGGGTTGTGAAAGATGATTTGGGGCTTATGAAGAATATGTCGCCTCCATAAAGTGGAAAGTTAGGCTTGTTACTTTTTTTTCTTTTTTTAAGATTTACTTTTACTGTTTTTGACAGAGACAGACAGAAGGGGGGAGTCCCAGAGCAGTCTCTATAGTTGTACATCATCAGTTTTTGACACAGTTTCATTCCACACAGGTAAGCAGGGGTCCATGCAGGGCTGAAACCAGACTGGGGGCATCCTGCATGGGAGGCATGGCCCCCAGAGCTGGGGGCTAAACTGGGGGCCTCCCACATGGGAGGCTCACCCCAGAGAGAACTGAACTGGGGGCAGTTCAGCATGTGGGTCCGCACAGGCCAGTACCAGGATTCGATCCTCGGACCCTAGGGCTGCAAGGTGAGCACTTAACCCGCTGAGCCATCCCAGCACCCCCAGGCTTGTCACTCTTGGCACACATCATGTTTAGAACCACAGGTACATGTGAGGAAGAGTGAAAAATAAGGTTGAATAATTGGTAGCAATTTGCCAGCAGAGACTGCTGACAGATACAGTTCATCTTCTCAGCCCATCTTTTTAGACTAATTTTATCCTTGTCATTCAGATCTCAGCTCACATGTCACCTCCTTAGAGAGGCCATCTCTAAGCACCAGTTCTAAAATCACTCCATTCCCACCCTGTCACTCTCCACCACATCATACTGATTTATTTAGTTTAGAGTACTAGTTATATGTTTAAAATTATGTTGTTCATTTAAGTATTTTTCTGTTTGCTACCTTTGCCCTCATTGGAATGTAAATTCCAAGAGAATTGTGTTTATGTCAGTTTTGTTCATAGCTATAATCCCTCCCCTAACATTATGCATTTAGTAAGTACTCCATAAACTAGTTGTTGAATAAATGAGTAAGCTTACATTTTTTTCCATTAAACATCACAGACATTTGTTAATCCATACCAGAAACATAAGAATAAATACTATGATGATAGAAACCTCATGCTATGGGGGTCCATAGCTTGCTCCACTTCCCAGGATATATGTAGACCATTTAATGAGTCCTGAACTACATTTGAAAAGCCACTAACAAGTCAGTGGAGTAAAGGAAAAATGTCGGGTATTTGCAGAGTTTTTATCAAGTTGTATCACAAGATTTTCTGATTTGACATTTAGGAGAAAATCAGTAAGTCAGTCTATATCCAGCATGAATCCAAGAGTTGACAGGTACTAAGTATTCCTGAAGTTTAAATTTTAAAGTCTTTAGCATGAAAAACATCTTTAGATAGACATACTTATCTCAAGGAAAAAAAATTAATTAAGCTTTCCTAATGAATAAAAACATTTTTAAAATTTAATAAAACTGGGGAAGCCGGGATGGCTCAGTGGGTTAAGCGCTCACTTTGCAGCGCCGGGGACTGAGGATCGAATCCCAGCCCCGGCCCTTGTGGACCCATATGCTGAACTGGGAGCTCCCCCAGTTCAGTTCTCTCTGTCTCTGTATCTCTCTCTCTCTCTCTCTCTCTCTCTGTCAAAAACAATAAAAATAAAATAAATAAATAAATGGCAAAAATTTAATAAAACTTGCTACAATCTGCTTGTCTAATGAAGTACTTTGTTAAAATTTAGGTGGGGGAAGAAACCAAATTCAATTAATCATTAAGAACTGAGAGTTCAATCAAGGATAAAAGAAGTGGAAAATATGTTTAAAGCTCTAACATATCAATGAAATCTACATACCACTTTTCAATATATAAGATTATAATATTCAAAAATTTAGTTATCTGCATCTCTAAGTTTAATTCCTTTATATTTTGTATGTCACAAAAGTTCATTTCTCCAGATATGCAAAGAGCAAAATTTTTCTAAAAATCGGCAAATAGGACCTGTAAATCCTTTACCCTTTTGAAGTCTATGTATCTATAATTATGCCTTGCCTTTAAAAATGAGGCAGTTAAATTATCTGTGTCTTTTAAAGAAATGTTCATGAATTTGGTGAAGGCTGTCAAATGTACAAGATAGTTAACTAGCTTAAAGTATGCTATTTGGGTGTCTATTATTGTTACTGACTCTTTTGCCTTCCTTCATTCATTTTTCAGTCATTTCCTTCTAATATTGTTTGAGTTATGGGTCTGTGTCCCTCACTAGTCATTGTGTCTTGGTTTCAGGGCTTCTGTGTTCTTAGCAGAATTTAGCACTATTCATTGATTCAACAAATATTTTGAAGTCCCTGCTATTGTCTAGATACTGTAGAAATAGCAATAAATACACCTGCCTTCTTGGAGCTTGCATTTTAGTGGTGAAGACGGATAATGACTAAGATAAATAAGTAAAATATGGACTCTGCTAGATCATGATGAATGCTAAGAAAAAAATACTAAGCAGAGAAGGATACATAGGAAATCTCTGTACAGGGGAGGAAAATTTAGATAGCATGGCTAGAAAAGGCCTCAAGGAAAGAAAATGTTATTTGCATAAAGATGGGAAGGAAGTGAGCCATGCCAGCACATGGAAAGCACTCATGTATTGATTAACTGAACAATGATCAATTGGTTTCTCAGGTCTTATGGTGTTTGAGATGTCTTTGTGTGTTTATAGCGTAGATGCCTTGTTCATTATCACAACTCTTGAATTGTGTCCTTATTCATAGCCTATAGTGAGCCCAAATGCAACTGATGTTCATATCTACATCCTCAAGAATAAATGACTCTACACTGTCAGACATTGACTGGAAACCCAGATGGCTGGATATGTATGGTATGGGGATCCAGAAGAGCCCCCCCAAGATGTGCCTCTGTAGTATGCAGATTACTTTGAGCTAAGCACAATTTTAGCTTCAGGCTCAGAAAACTTCTGCCCCACCCTCTTAACTACTTAGAAGAATTTGAATTAGAGGCCTTGCCCCTAGGAGACTATGAGAGATAACTTTTTTTGACCTATCTATTGGGGAGGGCAAACTTCTATTTACTAAAGGATTGATCTTTTTATCATCCTTTTGAAGCTTCCAAGTCACCTTACCTCTCATCCCTAGTGCAGGATGTCTCACATACCTCAATCCCCCTTTCTATCTCTGAACCTGTAATGTACGCTAGGCCTCTGACTCTTTCATCTATGTGGAGTTCTTATGTGCACAATATTAAATTTGATTTTCTCTTGTCAATCTGCCTCCTGTTGACTTTATTATTCAGCCAGCAGGGCTGGGGGGCATTGCAGGGTGGGGACCAGGACAAAGGAGTGAAAAGGGAATTTCTCCCCTTTCCCACAAGGAGTTAATGCAATAACTTGCATTGGTGAAAGGTAAGCAAACCTCCTGAATTTGTTGGAATGGTGTTGGGCAAAAGTTTTAAAAAGATGAAAAGGGAAGGCATCATAGAATTAAAAACTAAATAAATGGAAAAGATAGAAGTCTTGATTTGGGTAGATAAAGTTTTACACACAGAAATAGCAATAAAACTGCACTGTAGACTAGTTTCCTATCTCTGGCATGTACATCTGTGGACTTTTCTCCTGCCTTATATATTCATCATACCCAAATGGCATATTATTCTTGGAACAAACTACTGCACAAGGAACTTAATGCTCTTTTAGCTCTCCAAGCCTTTGCATGTGCTGTATATTCTGACCTTTAGCTTCCTGATCATTCTTCTGAGACTCAACTCAAAATTTCACCTTCTTTGTCAAACCCATTGAACTGTGTAACACTTTAGACTGGTGCATATCACAGTAGGTAAATTATACCTCAAAAAGAAAAGAAAAAACTTACTTCCTCTGAGAAGCCTTTCTGGTACAACCTCCCATCCCTGTCCCACACCTCGGCGGGGTTGGCCATTATGCCTGGAACTCCAAAGTCTTGAGGGTGAGCTTCCTAGTGAGACAAGGGGCCAAAGGGAGAGATGTTAGTGCATCTGAAGGTTGACAGACAGACTGTCAAATACAACAGAATGAATTAGTGTTATGATGGACAAGCCCAAGGTGCTATGAGAGCCCAAAAGGGTCCCCAGCTATCACTGGGAGATGAGTCTGTGAACACTTCCCAGAAATGGTGATAGTTGAACCAAGCCCTATAATTCTGGCCTCTGTTGGTTTTTTTTCCCTCAATTTCACCATCACACTGATGTTTACTTTCATCAGAAAGATGATCCCAATATCCCTAATTGATGCCCCAGACTGACACACAGACTTTAGCATCCTTATGGTTGGTATCCTGGATCCTCTATGACTCTAAAAATAGCTCTTCCTCCAAGAGTTGGCAGATATTATAAGAACAAAAATGTTTATAATGATATGATGATAAAAATGTTCTAGTCCACATTTCATTCAGAGTAAAGGCAAAGGTCCTTATAAAGGCCTCTAAGGCCCTACAACTTGTGACCCTCATCATTTCTCTGACCTCTCCCATTATGTTCTTCCTTCCTTATTTGGCTCCAGCCAGACCTTTTGGCTGTTCCTTGAACACATGAGGCACACTAAGATTTCAGAGCCTTTGTACTGGCTCCTGCCTCTGCCCAAAGCACCTCTCCTCACATATCTGCAAGGCTCACTCTCTCACCAGAAAGTCTTTGCACTGACTAACTTATTTAAAACGCAAACCCTACTCCTAGCACTTCTAAGCCCCCTTACCTTGCTCTATTTTTTCCTAAAGCACGTATCATGCTGTATCATTCTCCATAATTTACTTGTTTATTGTTTTCACTATCTCTTCACAGATTGTAAGCCTCAGAAAAGGAAGAATATTTGCATGTTTTATTCACTAAACAGCTTGTGTCAGTGTCTAACACATCGTGGAAGCTCAATAAATATTTATTAATGAAAATATATTGGCATTGGGTTTCCTAGGGAAGGTATATCTGAGGTCCCATAAGTTAGAAAGCACAGAACTACCTCTCTTAATTATTAAGCTACACAAGTACTAAAAAACTCATTTTCATTTTGCCCTGATTGATGGCTAATTGATATGAAGCAGCTCCTAGAAAGTGGACCAAGCCTCCCTCTTGTTCCCTGCATATCTGTCCACCTGTCTGCACAAGCATAGAGGGGTGTCTAAGGTGAAAGAAGAGCTGAAACAGCTGCTACCCAGGGCCTGTGCCAGTTCCTGGCTGTCATTCTCCCAGCCTGTGCCCCTCGTCCCGGACCTTGGTTTGCTGGATTTCTCAAAGACTGATCCTAGAGCTATTTAATTAGAACCCAATTCAGTGACTCCGTCCAGCTGGGCCTGAACTGTGTGCTCTCTGGAGTCTTCTGTGGCTTGACTTTTCCTGGCTGAATGGCACTCTTTTTACAGAAACTGATGTTCTGGCCACAAAATCCAGACCAGATTGCACCAATCAGACTGGGTCTGAGTCCAGCTGGGCCACTTCCTGGCTGATTGACTTTGGATAATTTCTCAACCTTTTGATAATACTGAGCCCTTACTTGAGCCCTGTCCATGCAGATACCATAGGAATTGTATCCGCCCTCCCCAGGACTCATTCCCTTGTTTACCTGCTTCTGTAAAAGCCCAGGCTCCCTTCCCTACTCAAGATGGTCCTCACTCATGCAGCAGCTTCGCATCACTGCAACAACCTGAATAAAACCAGCTCTTAATTGCCCAGGGCATTTTTTCTTTCAAACTTTTAAGCCTCAATTTCCCCATCTATAAAAGGAGATCACCATAACTACTTCTTTTATTTTTTTTTTTAAGATTTATTTTATTGTTTTTGAGAGAGACAGAGAGAGACAGAGAGAAGGGGGAGAGCCAAGAGCAGTCTCCATAGTTGTACGTCATTGGTTTTCAACACGATTTCTTTCCACACAGGTGGGCAAGGGCTGCACAGGGTGGGAACTGGGCTGGGGACCTCCTATACAGGAGGCATGCCCCAGTTCAGCATATGGGTCCACACAGGCTGGGGCCAGGATTTGATCTTTAGTCCCCAGGACTGCAAAATGAGCGCTTAACCCACTGAGCCATCCGGCTTCTCCCATAACTACTTCTTAGAGCTGGTTGTGAAGGTTAAATGAAATAATGTGAGCAAAGCATAGTAAGCTCTCAAAAAATATTTTGATGGAATTATCATTTCTGTTATTAATTCCCTCCAGCCCAGTTCTACCACGTCTTGCTCCTTAGGGTTTCCTGTGCTGACTAATGCCTGGTGGATGTTCTCAGTAACTTACAACTTGCTAGCATTACACATTTCTGTTATTGACAGAAACTTTTGCAGAGGTTTAGACATATCTAGCCTTACCTGGCCACTATCAACCACCGAACCCATCCTAAGAGCATATCCCCAATGCTGTCAGAAAATAGTATCTCAACATTTCCTCTCTATTCAAAACTGGAGTCCTGAACTACTTCTACAACAAGCTACCACATTTGTTCTTCAAAATCTGGCCTTGCTTCTCTCTTCACATTTGATTCTTGGTGTTTTTTTGTTTTGTTTTTTGTTTTATTTTTCTCCTTGCTTTTCACCTAGTCAGCTACTTGTCTCTTCTAATGGTGGTAGGTGTGGGATGACTTGAGCTCAGGGGAGGGCTAGAGCTGATCACTCTTTAACTGTGCTTCTACAGAACCTTGCCAGTGGTGAGGACTGGAATCTCCTGGGACCTTTGTCATATGCCCCATATGCAGGTGGTACCCCGGACCCACTAAGTTAAGGCCTCTGGGTGTGGGATCAGTGCACTGGGTTTGTTTGTTTGTTTGTTTTACTTTTGTACACAGGTGTTTGTAAAAAGATCCCTAGATGTTTCCATGTGCAGCCAAGGTTAAGAACTGCCAATGTAAGAAAGGGCCAAACCTGTAGAGAATTTTTGTAAGAGTTTATTTGAGCCAAACTAGTGACATGCCATGAAGCAAGATCACAAATGCTCTGGAGAATGACAATTTTGCAGTCTCTTTTATACATTTGTTATTAAGAAGGGAACACAAGAAAGATTACATGAAGATGGGAGGAACCAAGGTCCAGTATAGTTAACAAGATTATGTGCTCCCTTGAGGGTAGTTATACCTTGTGGAGGAGGTCTAGAATAGAAGATTGATTACTTTTGATATTTCAAAGATGTGTTAATCTAGATCCACAAGAGCAACAGACAGGGCTTGGCTAAAAACCTTTCACTTATAGGCCTGGGGCATGACTATTTACCATGACCTGCCCCATTAAGAGTTTATGATCAGATCATTCATGAGGTTGCTTGCAGTCACTGAACTTGTACATACCCTCTTTTTTGCCCACAGAACCATTGTTGTATTAAACTTAGGCTGGCCAGACATACCATTTGAAACAAGACAGAAAACAACGGTGCTGTCCCATTTCAAATGGGACGTCTGGTCAGCCTACTGACACCTTGAATTTAGCCCATGAGACTAGGCTGACCAGACATGCCATCTGAAATGGGACAGTACCGTTGTTTTCTGTCCCATTTAAAATGGTATGTCTGGTCAACCTAATTAAATACCACTTCAGAGTAATTTACTTGTCTGCCTTTCCTGCTAAACCTGGGTTCTTAACCTGTGACCCATGGACTTCTACAAGGATGGTCAGGGATCTGTGACTAATAAACATTAAGAATCATTCATCCCTAGTTTAGGAGCTCCTTGGGAACAAAGCTTGTGGCTTATTCATTGCTATAAACTTCTATGCGAACCTCTGGTCATTCAATAATGCGACATTTATGCAATGATACATTGGCTATGGATGACAGCATCTCAGTAGGCACTGCCCGGAAATTCTTTGAGGAAAACAAATGAGAATTGAGTTAAGAAATAAGCTTGTAGTTTCACATGCACAGGATAAAGGTAAATATACAGGATCCGACGAAAATAATGCCCCTTAGGATTATTACGAAGTCATCAGCATATAATTCTGTAACATAATAGCACACTCAAGCACACTATACTACTTTAAAAATGGCATTACTTCTGCCTGAGGACTCTTTTTTTTAAATCTCCCCAGTATTTGGTCATATATGTGTAGGGAAGAAAAAATCTTTTAGCCTCTCCTCTCCTAGATTAAAAGTCTGGGGTCCGAATCAAACTAATAAAAGAGAAGCAACCATTTTAATTATATAGATATCCATGAGAGTTCACAAAGGAAAATGTGGCTGAAGGAAGCAGCCAGATGATTGAGGCTTAAATACCACCACAGGCTATACAAAGGAAGAGGGGTTTGAGGCTTCTGATCAGGGGAGGCAACTTTCGGGAAGGAAAGGGAAGGAAATGTATGGCAAGCAAGAGCTGTTCGTTGTACAGGTAAGAGTCTCTCAGTTGATGAGATGTCCCTGGGAGTAGCTCTCTTCCTGGTATGGAGACATGTTTATATGGAATTTCCTTTATAAGTGGTAACTTCCTTTACAAAAGGGGAAGTTCTTACTTTATTTTAGGCAGTGGGGGGAAGGTAAAGAGCACTTCCTGTGCCTACTAGTTCTCCAAGGCCTTTTGCTCAAAAAAATCCCTATGCCATAGAGACTTATTCAGGGATGGCATATTCTAGTGCTCTTCATGTTTATTGTAGGGGTTGAGCCCCACTAAATGATAATTCTCTGGACATGTGTGGTGCCTGAAGAAATATCCAAAGTCCCATATGTTCTGCTGGTTTTAAAAATGACTTCAAACACATTTTAAATTGACTTAAATATTCATCCATTTCCCTTTTGCTTTCGGTTTATTAGGATAATGAGAGTTGCTGAGAAGTTTTGAAATGGAAGTACTTTAAATTTTTTTCTGCATCTTTGAGTCTGATCAACTGAGTTCTCACTGCTATAATTGTTATGGAATGCTGCAGAAATTCAGAGATCAAACATAGCCACATCTCTGCCATTTTTCTCTAATTATTTGCTTGAGACTCCATCTGTCTTATTAGCAGGAAGCATGGTACGTCCTTCCTTGAATTACTCAAGAACCATGGGGGAGAGAGTGGCGCATAGGGTTTCAAACATCTCACTTCAGCCAAAGAGGAAACCAGTCCCGTTGTCACACTCCTGCTATAGCAGGGGAGATCTGTATTTACCATGCCTTTTCATTTTCTTCGTTTCCAGCGCTTTAACATCTTGAGGTTTTGCTGACTCTTGATAGAATGCCCTTCCCAGCACTAGCCTAAAGATAGTTTCCATTGAGGGCTCCTTTCATATGCAAACTAACGGATGGGGAGGAGGCACTTTCTTCTTTATCTGGCTCTCTCACTCCCACTATTCTCCTGCCCTAATCACTCTAGAGTCTGGTACAGATCACTGGAGACAGCCCCTACACCCTAGAATCTACTGAGATTAAAACTAATCCTCAGCCTGCTTACCCTGCCTCACCTGCCCCCCCCCCACACAGAAACCACAATAAAGGCTCTTACCCACAAATTCTAAGTTCTCTTTACCTCTGACCAACCCTGGTGCTTCCCTGTGTGACCCTTTCACTGTGGTGTGGCACATCTCCTCTTGAGAACCGTGAGTAACGATCTTTTCATTGGCATTTAGCTCCTAATTTGTTGACCTCACTCCTGAATAACAATAAAACTTACATTTTAAAACCTCACTGAAGTCTGGTGAGTCCAGAAGGTTCTAGCTTCTCACTTCCAAGGGCATCAATGTTGAAAACAGGTCTTATAAAGTTCAAGAGGCCATGCCAGTCCCTCACTGCCATGTGTTCCAGGTCTCAACCAAGACTGCAGGAAACCCTGGGGCAGAGCCCAGCTCAGCAAAGGAAGCTACATGCCTGGGCTCCCAAGAGGGTGGGTGCTCAGTGATTTTGGTTTACATACCCAGGCACCCCCTGAGGCAAGTCTGCCTGGGGGAAGCTGGGCTCTGGCATTCACCACCCTGGGACCTAGAGCTATTTTGTGAGGAAGCTGCTTTCAGATGAGACACTAATCCAGTAGTTTATCCCACTAATGGATTATTCTCTGGGAGTTCCTGGCATTTCTTTTGCTATGAAGAGAGAACTACCCCTTCCCCCAACCTCTCCTAATTTCACATAGACATTTTACAACTTACTAGAACATCTACTTTATGAAGGAACAGCTTGTAAAATCACCTTTGTTCCTTTCACATTACTGGCCTCCCATGGCCTCATTATTGGACTATTCTCATCCCTGAAAACTCCCCTTCTCACACTCACAGCAGCCAAAGCTCCAAAACAGACCCTTCTCTGCTAACCTTCCCCCAAACCTTCAGGAGATGTCCCAGCCTGGCTCTTGCATCAGCCACGTTCTCTTTCCCGACACTCTGGCCCATTTGGGGTTCCCCAAGACCCCAAGGCTTAGCTTTCAGAAAAGCTTAGGGACCTTGAGTTTTAGAGGGGGTTTGGGCTGCCCCAAGGACCACAACAGTGATATGGGTTTAAATAGGTTTTGAACTGGCCAGAGAACGCAGACAACATCTAAACAAGTATCCCCCCCACCCCCACCCCCTCGGGAGAAGATGTGTCCTGAGTTCCAAAAAAATGACAGGTGAGGGTAGCAGAATGCGTCACTTTGGCATGTGGATTATTTTGAGTCATACATAATCAGGGCCCAGCAGAATCAGGAAGATTTGTTTACTCCCCCCGCCCCTCCCTTAATTGCCTAAAAGAATTTAGGTTGAGGGCCTGTACCAGGAAGAGAGCTATTACCAGAGGTAATTTTTTATTGCAGAAAGACTTATCTACATGGCTGGGCAAACATTTGTTCAACAGACATTCACTCTTCTCAGCTTCCTGTGAATTGCCTTCCTCCTTTTGAAGTCCCAGACCCCTCGTTCCTTCTCTTTAGCTCAAAGTGACGTATAAACCTAAAGTACCTGACTGGCAAACAATCTCATATTTGTGGGCTCTCCTGTTAACCTGCCTTATGTCAATTTAATTATTAGATGAGCTCAGGAACGTAGAAGGGAGGGAGAGAAGAGTTTTCTACACCTACACCTCACTCTAGCTAGTGGCAAAGTGGATACACTGCCTTAGGAGACTGGGATTCTAGTCCCAGCTCTGCCACTCGTTTAATCCATAGAGACTCAGATTACTCACCAATAATATGAACATGCCACCTTTAATTATCTTCCTTGCCAGAAATTAGGAAAATGGAACAGGTTGTCTCTGGTACTTTCAATCATGATGCAAAATTAAAGCTGAGCTCTAAGAGGTTTGTTTCCTGCTGTGAAGAATTCTTGCACTGAATAATTTATGAAAAGTTTTGAGGGGGGGGGGTGTGTTTCACACTGATTTAAAGGATCTTTCTTCCCAATGGAGTTTATTGATTCAAGAATCACAGCAGAGAGGAGAATAGGGAGTGAGGTAGGAAGGGGAGGTTGGCTGTGTGGCTGGTCCCAAGGTTTACAAAGGGACCGTGGGTGACTAATTTATTTCTTGTTGCAATGTTTCCTTTCTATAGAATCAGGAGCTCTATGGCATTTCAATAGTCTCAAAGTAGCCATTTGCCTTCATTCCAAAGAGCAATCATTTGCCACCTGCTGGTTTGTATTAACATAAACTATACAGAATGGTTTTTTGTTCTAGGAAAAATCCTCTCTGTGGGGTTGCTTAAGGCAATCAGACATTCTGTTTAAGAATGGCAGAATTAATTGACTGCAGAAAATAAGCTGACATTCTGCTCCAAGTCCAGTTGAAGGGAAATAATCTTGAATGAATTTGTAACTGGTTCATTTAAACAATTTTTGTTATTTTAAAGGATACGGTGAGCTTTTACAGTCCAGGGGCTTCAGTTTAGTAAAACCTGCCCTGGGTGAGATGTTAAACATCAACACAAATGCACATCGTCCTCCGCTGGTGTTTATTACAAACACTCAAGCTGCTGTTGCTGGTTCCTTAAGGGACATTAAACTATTAAATGCCAAAACAAAACATAACAAAAACCTATTAAATGCCATCTTATTTTCACATTTCTATTTTTATTTTGCTAATTACCTCTAAACAGAAACTTTGTGTGATTGGTCTTCATCAGCCAGTAGGTCATGGGGCAGATTTGAAAGAGAATTTTTCTTTAAACATATCATTAGACTCAAGTCCACTCAGTGACGAGCCTTGGCAAAGGCCTGGAGGTGGGAGAGGACAGTGACGTGGGTGCCAGGTAAACAGAGCAGTGATCCTGGAACTCAGAAGGTATAGGTTCAAATTCCTATGAGAGGGGAAGAATTTTAAGATAGCAGAAGAAGGGGGCCACCTGGAGACTCTCACACCAGTGACAGATTAACTGCACCCTATAAATCCATGACTGGCCTCCTGGAGACCTCGCAAACCTAGAAGTAACAGGATTTATCAGGAAACCTCTAACAAGATTTACACCTCTTAAAAAGATTTATCGGAAAACTCCTACATTCCCACCAAGATTCCCCCTCCCCACCTTGAGTCACAAATGGCACGTAGAATCTTGGACAAAAGGGTCACATGGACACTGAAAAAGTATATAAACTGTAGGAAATTTATTCACGGGGAGCATGTGCTTAGGTGCTTCTAGCCCCATGTGCTCTGCCGGCTAATAAAATCTTCCCCTATCTGAAGAGTTGTCTGAGCATCTTATACTTTCCTTTGGGTGTCTCTTCCTGCAACACCTACTGGGTAAGATAAGATGATGAATGATTTATTGTTCAAGCCAGAGCACTTTTGAGAATAAAAAGGGGGTGCTAATTGAATGAAGGTACCAGGAAAATCACGATGCATGGTAGTCACACTACTTGGCTCCTTAGCAGCTTTGTGACTGTGGGAAGTCACTTGAACTTTCCGAGCCTATTTATCAGTTTCACAATGAAGAAAATAAATGTCCTGCAGGATTTTTATACTTATTATTGTCAGGGAGAAAAACAGTTTTCCTCTGTCCTTCCAGGTTCTTCTGGCTGGTATAATAATTAAATTGACATGAGACAGATTAACAGGAGAAAATCAAATTTCATTATGTATATATGGAGGCCCCAGAAGACTATGAGACCCACAGGCAGTCAGGTAATTAAGGCTGATTTATGCTTTTGAGTTTCAGCTGAGGCTTATATGCTTGCTATTCTTTGCTATTCCAGAAAGAGTAGAAGTCTGGGACTTCAAAGAGGAGGAAGACAATTTACAGGAAGATGGAAGAACAAATGCTCAGTAAACAAATGTTTACCATGCCATGCAAAGATAATGGGACACAGAGAGGACTTTGAACAAGCAGGCCTGGCTAAGGTCTCCCATCTACTGCATCCAGTTCATATTCTTCATCATTATCTTTAGTGATAATTCTCTTCCTGGAAAAAGCCCTCTATCAAAATTCTTTTAGGCTGTTAAGTGGAAGGTAAAAACACTTCCTAACTTCTAGAGCGCAATTGTCTTCAGTTCAAAATAATTGGCATGCCAAAGTGGCACATTTTGTAGAGACTCATTTTGAACCCTTTCATTAGTCTTGGAGATACATATAAATAGACTTTATAACTTCTAAAACATGATATAAATGTGAGGTACTATCATAATTGTTAAAGCAAAGCCAAGTTTACTGCTTGCTACTGAAAGACTGAATATAGAAATGCACAATGGCCAAAACATACATAAAAATAGAACTTTGTCCCACAACCTACAGCAACCCGTCTAAGAAATCAACCCCTTATCTATTGTAAATAGCCTAAGGTGCTAGCCTGCTATAAGTCAGACTTGTAAGAAACCAGTTTTTCTCTCTAGTGACAATCCAGGAAGCTAAACAATAACATCTATAACAATCAGACCCAAGTGGCCAGCACTTGATTAATATCTGCCAGCTTTCTTAATTTTTATCCTCACTTCCAATCTAGAAACAAGTAGAGCAGGAATATCCAACCTGCGACCCAGGATGGCTTTGAATGAGGCCCAACACAAATCCTTAACACACTGTAAGAATTTTTTGTGACCTTTTTTTTTTTTAGCTCAACTATCACTAGTGTTAGTATATCTTATGTGTGGCCCAAGACAATTCTTCTTCCAACATAGCTCAGAGAAACCAAAAGGTTGGACATTGCTGAACTAGAGAAAAGCAAATATTCATCCCTAACCAATCACATAGGATGTTCCACTTCTAGTTAGGCTTTCTCATACCAAGAGCCTTCAATCAGAGTACCTGAAGCCTTCTTTTTCTCACTAAAATGCTTTCCCACTCTTCTGCCCGCTTTTGAGTCTCTGACAAAACACAAGTGACAATAGCTAACTCCATAACTATAGCAAGATCTGAATAAATAGCCTTTGCTTTTCTCATTTGGTTGGTCTTCACTTATTTCCACATCTGATAATTACACAGAGAACTTTAGGTCACAGGATATTGAATGAAACTTTCCCTGTTTTCTTGGAATTGTCAATAAAGCTTTACAGTTGAAGATAATAGGTGGTAAGTACATCCTTAGGACTAAGAGGAACCCAACAGGTCCTGCTGCCATTATGTCATCAATCCCTACAGCCTATTTCAGAGTAGAAATATTCTGGAGTAGTATAATTATCATATAGGAGGGATGCAGAGGCTTCTTTTTTTTTTTAAAGATTTTTTTTTTTTTAAGATGTATTTTATTGTTTTTGACACAGAAAGAGAGACAGGCAGGCAGGTAGAGAGAGAGAGAAGGGGGAGGGCCCAGAGCAGTCTCCATAGTTGCATGTCATCAATTTTTGACATAGTTTTGTTCCACATGGGGGGTGGGGCGGGGGCCACAGGGTGGGAACTGGGTGGGGGGCCTCCTGCATGGGAAGCATACCCCGGGCAGGAGCTGAACTGGGGTCTCCCACAAGGAAAGCACACCGCAGTTCAGCATATGGGTCCTCACAGGCTGGGGCCGGGATTCGATCCTCAAAACCTGGGGCTGCATGGCGAGAGCTCAACCTGCTGAGCCATCCTGGCTTCCCCCAGAGCTTCTTAAACAAAGGTATTTTTTCTTATTATGCAATTGACTCCACAAAAATTAGCAGAGCTTGAGCCTTTTCCTTGGTACCCCAGGTAGGCAGCTGCTTGCTGGTGAGAGGACACCAGCCCATAGGAGGCTGAAGGTGGTGGTCAGAAACGGTTACTAGAAGAAGTTATCTCATCCAGCTCATGCAGAATAAGGACTATGTTTCCCATCCCCCCTTGCACCCAGATGAGCTAAATTCTGATGATTGAGATGAGCAGCATCTGTGTAGTACAGAGATCCTGCAGGGCTCCTTTCCCTACAGAGATTTTTGTTTTCCCTCTTCATTCTCTCCTCTGCCTTCTCCATTCCTAGTGGATGCATAAGTAATATGGGTGAAATGAAGGAACCCATCATTATAGGAATTTCTGGCCTCCTTTTCCTTAAATTCCTTAGCTCCCCAGTTTTACTTTTGTTTGTTTGTTTGTTTTTGTTCCTAGTCTTAGCCTAAATCATGGAATGTCTCCTACTTCCTGCTTTAGGTAATTACCCTGGAAAATAAATAATAGATTATTCCTAGAATGTCTTCTGCCTCTGACTTCGGTTAATCATTTTTTTTTTAAAAACTTGTAATTTGTATTTGCTAAGTGTATTCCCCAAATGTCCCCTGTCTCCAGCCTTAGTTAATCATCCTGGAATTTGTAATTTGTGCTGGCCAAACTTTAGTGAGTTGTATTTGCTAGACTTTAACTAATTATCCTGGGACCCGTGATCTGTGCTTGCTGATGGTAATCTCTGTGGCCTAGCATTCCTTCTAGGTCATTTAGGACCCAGCTCCCGGGTGAGTGACTCCCCAGCAATGACCAGTTGAGGCAGAGGAGGGGGCCACAGGCTCCATGGAGCTTTGGTGGCTTTAAGACCTGCTTCTCTTGGGCCAATGCTGTCACATCGATTAACTAAATCTCTCTCTCCTCATCTAGAGGACATCAGAATACAAATAATACCCCAGCGAGGCTTCCAGCCTGTCTCAAATGAAGTCAACAGTCCTTCAGGCAGATCTCAAGACCCCACCCTCCCTTTCAGTTCAGACGGGGTGAGAGTTCCAAGGATCCCCAATAGGTAGGGACAATGCCCACGTTCACTAAGAAGTAGATAGAGAAGAAGAGACCACCAGTCCCATAGAAATTTGTGGGGATCACGCCTCTTAAGAGGAAAGTAAGATAGGCAGATAGAAGAGGGTGATCTCAGGACCCCTTCCATAGGCCCCAACTTTCACCTAAACCTCATTATACTATTATTATAATATCATAAATATGCCTGGAAGTTTATTAATATCATTATAACATATTGAATTCTGGGAAGAAACATGTGCAGTTGAAAAAGGTGATGTAATGGCCTCCTGTCAATCAAGACTGTCAATCAAAAGGCCCTGCACCCAGATAGGTGTGACCTCTTCTAAGAAAAAAAAATAAAACTACCAAGGTCTCCATAGTCAGAGCCCTTGAGCCATTCCCTTGCTTGAACCGTCTCCCACTTCTAGGAAGAATACTTCTTCTAATAAATTATTCTTTCACATCTGTACTTCTGTGTCTTGCTCAATTCTTTGTTCAGGACACCAAGAACCGGGACACCATGCCAAGGAGGGCCTATTCTATGGTAACAGAAGTAGAGTGGGAAGGAGTGAGAGTAAACTGTGTCCCCTCTCCTAGTGCAGGATCCTTGGTCATACCCAAGCTGGGGAGGAGAGACAGAGCATTGAATTGAATGTGAAATTAAAGTTTCTCATTGGACTGCACTAGGCTAAATTTTTTAAGACCCAAATTGTGACCAGATAGCTTTGGGAGCTTCCAGAACTGTCATTAAGAAACAGAAAATAGGTGTTCCGTAAATATTCCGTAAATATTTGTTGAATGATACTGAGTTATTTAGTACATCCAGATTTTCACAAGCTCCACTTTCTTTAAAAGGGGGTACACTTGTACATTGTGCAGAATATTTATAGCTTGGGGGAACTCAGAATTAGGTTAAACATCTACCAAAAAAGGCACTAGTAGCCAAAATACATCATTTGAAACTTCAGTATCTTATAGCATCCAGGATCCTATTCTAAAGACTCATGGCTTCTTCTTTGTTATAAGATACACAGAGTAAAGTGGTCAATAAATGACTGATGGATCAATGAATAAATTATTTTAAATGAACATTATTTTCATTATCTTTTTATCAAGTAGGTAGCTTCTATCCTCAAACTTTTCCCTACTTTTAAAAAAGCTAAAAATGTAATTTCTATACATACATCTAGCAAAATGAGTTTGTAAGTGGAATTATAGCCTTCTGAGTATTTATAAAGAAACTAATTTGTTTTACATAATTTAAATAATTGAGTTTAAATGTACAGATGGCTTAACAATCACCCATTTTATGATAGATGCTGACACCTACTGGTCACATTTGATATTAAGTGCTTGATATGGTTTCACCAAGGGGCTGTGGGGGGGGGGGGGGGGGGGGGGGGGGGGGGGTGAGAGCAGGGATTCCCAACCCCGTGCCCGCGGGCGCCCAATGTGTGTGCGCCCGCCATTATTTGACGGCATCAGAAGTTTTTCATAAACACTAAGTAAAACTATAATTTATTTTTATACATTTGTTAGAATTTTAAAATATTGTTTGAGTATCTACACAGGTTTATTATATTCGTTGGTATGTTTGCGATATCGTATGTATAAGTTTTTCCCTAGCTGTCGCCTTTGTACATGTCGCGTCTTGTGTAGCCGCTGCGCTCTTTACACTCTCCTCCCCCCAACCGGGAGACGCCAAGTTGCCGTTTTGATGGCGGTTGCTGGACTGATCGGGTCGTGACGGTTAGCTAGGATCACAGTGTTTGGATAGATTCTATTTTAAATGAACTAAAAGCGAGGTAGGTCATCTATTACTATGGTGGCAATTGGATATGATATTGTAGTTCTATAACTATTTTTATTTTTATTTTTTTAGTCCTAAAATGAGTGGACCAAATAAGAGAAAACGAACCTATAATTTTAACACAGACTAGGAGGAATCATATCGTTTCATTCATTTAAAAGGTAAATGCGTTTGCCTGTTGTGTGGCCGTAGTATTGCAGTGCCGAAAAAACATAATGTTGAACATCACTTTCAGACAAGTCATACCACTTTTGATACAAATTATCCACTTAAATCTGAAGTAAGAAAGAAAACAATAAATCAACTAAAATTAAGTTTAACTACTCAACAGACTGTTTTCACTAGACATGTGGAAAAATCTAAAAAGGCAACCATTGCTTCTTTCAAAATTTCTCACATGCTCGCAAAGAAGAAAAAACCTTTCCAGGATGGTGAATTGTTCAAAGAAGCATTTCTGACTGCTGCCGATTGTTTGCTTGAGGAATATTCTA
This sequence comes from Craseonycteris thonglongyai, assembly GCA_004027555.1. Lineage (NCBI taxonomy): Eukaryota > Metazoa > Chordata > Mammalia > Chiroptera > Craseonycteridae > Craseonycteris > Craseonycteris thonglongyai. Next base: position 25,451 of record PVKE010021909.1, read on the forward strand.
ACAAGCGTGAGATTATGTCAGCGATACAAGACCTACAGTTGTCAAATAACACAGTCACAAGAAGAATACATGCAATTTCAAAAGACTTGCAAACTCAGTGAAAGACTGACTTGGAAAGATGTGACTGCTTCTCTCTGCAATTTGATGAGTCAACAGATATATCAGACACCGCACAGTTGGCAATTATGGTGAGAATGGTATTTAGTAACTTCACAGTAAAAGAGGAGCTGTTGCAAATATTACCAATGAAAGGACAGACGAGAGGTGAGGATATTTATAAAACTTTCAGAACATACGCCAGGTCGATAAACATGCCTTTGCATAAGCTGTCTGTGATAACTACCGATGGGGCACTGGCAATGGTTGGTCAAAACAAAGGGTTTATTGCCCTTTGCAGGAAAGATGAATCATTTTCAAACTTTATGTCCTACCACTGTATTATCCATCAGGAAGCTTTGTGTTGTAAAATACTGCCCTTTGAACATGTTATGAAAATAGTCACAATGATAATCAACTCTATTCGAGCAGCTCCATTGCAACACCGACTTTTCAAGACCCTGTTAGAAGATACTGAAGATAAAGAACACGATCTCGTCCTGCATACTGAAGTA
>PVKE010021910.1:5571-26159 GCA_004027555.1 Craseonycteris thonglongyai
AAAAAAATTAATATACTTTTATTTCCAATAGTATCTTCTCCTTTGCCTTTTTATTCATGTTTTAGATTTACATAGTCACTTTTCTAAGAACTTTTATTTCCCTTTTGTTCCAGGTATTTACCACCAGAGTGTTTTGTGGTTGGGAAAGAACCACCAAAGATCTCTAATAAAGTTGACGTTTGGTCAGTGGGTGTCATCTTCTACCAGTGTCTTTATGGAAGGAAGGTAAGGAAGGTCATACACAATACTTGGCTTATATCTTCGGCAGTGCACGTACACAGTGGCATGGTGTGGCTTCTTCTCTTAGGGTGAATCATCGGGTTATAAAAATGGAATCTTGAAAGTTGTGGTTTTAAGAAAATACACTTAATAGAAAGCTCTATGTATAAATAGAAATTTTCAACTCTTGAGCATCTAATGAATTCTGCTGGGTTGTGGAAAATATGCATTTTTTGCTGTTCTCAATTAGATCTAGGATATGTTTTGATTCTAATATGTTTCAGGAAATTACGTGAAATAGTTTTTTAAAGTTTTATGATATTCCCAAGAGCCATTGTTAAGGGTCCCTGAACTTGAAATATCTATAGGGCTCTTTATTCCCAACCACCCCATTAGTTAAACTATTATTAATAAAAGCATGCTTTATATTTCTATACTGGGAGATGGTGTCAGAAAGTATTCATCATCTGTTAGCTCCGATCAAGGTGATATATCATTAGAACAAGTAATAACCTAGGCCAGGGGTGGCGAACCTTTTGGCGATTGAGTGCCAAAGTTTATGAAGTAAGAGTATACTCGCTCAACTTGCGTGCCAACCCATCGAGTGAGATAGAGGTATCGATTATTTTTATGTCTATAAGAGCATAAACAATAATTTTTTAAATGGTATTCACAGCTCCGCGTGCTGAAATAATTGCTCTGTGTGCCACTTTGGGCACGCGTGCCATAGGTTCGCCACCCCCGACCTAGGCAGTAAACCACACCTAATGTATTTACATATTTGGTTTTTCCCTGTGAGCATAATACCTTGTAATTGTATATGTTGGGGTCCAGCTGTGTATTTATATTCATATTCCTGCTGTCAGTGTGTCTGTATGTCTCAGTACTCCCCATTAGGCTGTGAGTGTTTGCCACTTGGGAGTTCTGTAACTCCCCTGGACTCTTAATATTTTGATTACAATACCCAACCAAGCTCTGAATTCAGATTCCAGCTTCCTCTTTCACTTCACCTTGTTTCATTTGTTTCTTTATCCTGCCTCTCTAATATGGGGTAACTATTCCAAACTAGTCGGGGTTAGTCATTATTTATGCATTCTGATAGTGTGGAAGTGCTGCTGATAGTGGTAGCAGAGGTTATTTAGATAGAAGTATCTGGATCTCGCAGTAGAAACACTATAGAGATGTCACTAGGCCTGAACTTACTTTTTAAGAGTTTATTAGAAAATGGCCATTTGGGGTACAGATAAAGCCACTGAGTAGCCCCTGTCCTCTTTTTTTGCTACTCCATTTTTACCCCTTCTATTCTTTTCTATTTCTTTTTATATGTGTTTTGGGTCTGCCAGTGGCACATATATGTATTGCTCAAGCCCATAGATATCACTCAGGGCAAAAGAGGTTGCTGTTTCTGCTCTGCATCTTCTTTTTCTTTTCTGTAAGCAAAGCTTAGCAGAGGTATGGTACAGGTGCTGCTTTTGTACTCAGCTCAGCCTCAACCTAGATGTTGGACAGCAACCAAGTTAACTTAAGCTCTGAGCCTTTCCACCGTTGATCTATAAAATGAAAGAATTAGAGGAGATCAGCTCCAAAGTTCCCTCTCACAATTCTCACATGTCTTCTCGTATTCCTCCCTGGGGTTCTGAATTGTGTTCTCTTTAGTTTTAACCAGAGACCCACCTTTGTTTATTTGTTTTGTTTTATTTTTATATGATAGCCTTTTGGCCATAACCAGTCCCAGCAAGACATTCTACAAGAAAATACTATTCTTAAAGCTACTGAAGTGCAGTTTCCTCCAAAGCCAGTCGTAACACCTGAAGCAAAGGTAAGTTCTGATCCACTGGCCAGCAGAAATTACTGTTTTGAGTTTTCTATTTCTCCCGGTAATAGTGGATGGTTTATTCAGTACAAAATTCCGGAATCATTAAAAGCATCCTCCTCCTTCTAAATGTGTATTTTTCCAACCCCTGCTCTTCTTCTCCTCTCCCCCTACAACAAATATTTATCGAGTGCCTATTAAGCAGTAGACACTATTCTAGATAGTGGAGAAGGAACTCTGAAAATGTAACAATGAACTTTACAGACAAGGTCCCTGCCTTTAAGACATTTATATTCAACTAGGTAAGACAAACAATAACTAAAAATGATATAGTTCAGATGGTGAAAAAAGTTATGAAGAAAATAAAATCAGAGTAAGGGGTTGGGAAGGTGGCAACCTCATTTTTAATGACATGGTCAGGAAAAGCCTCAAAGATGAAGTGAGGCTCTGAGCACTCATAAACGATGTGCAGGTGGAGGCCCTGTATAAATTTGGGAGAAGAATATTCTGAGAGAAGTGAGTAAAGCTTAGATGTGAGTGTGAGCTTTAGCAGGTCTGCAGAGGGGAGAGTGGCAGGAGAGGAACAGGACAGACTATAAACTGGTGGAGAGCAGTTGAAGGATTTAATCAGGGTGACTGTGTGATCTGATTGCTGCTTCAAAAGCCTGACTGGCAGCTATGAAGAGAGAAAATTCAAGGTAAAAGGAGTTTATTTGACTGGTACCCAACCCAAGGAAACCTGTTGAACTCTAGTTTCTTGGTGACTCATTGAGAAAGCTTTGTTTTTAAAGGCCGAAGATCATTATGGTCCTTTCTGTGAGTTTGTTTCTATCTTCTAAACGCCTTAATCAAGCAGCTCCCTCTAGGTATCTTTTATTTAGAAAAAAACCAGCATTGGTTTTATACTTTTGTGTTTTGTTAATTAAAAAACAGAAAATAATGGGACCATTTCATGTTTTAGATTTTTTTAGAGTACTTTTAGATTCATAGCAAAATTGAGTAGAAAATGTGGGTTTTCCACTCAGTTGTGTTTCCAAATACTCCCTGCCCCCATGTACACATGGCCTTCCCCACACCAGTGCGGTACGTTTGTGAGTCAGTGAGCCTCCATGGAGATGTCATTATCGCCCTCATGTAAAGTATGGACTTCGGGTGATAATGATATTTTATATTATTAAAATGGATTCCTTTATTTAAAATAACTATTATTATATAAGACTTTGATTAAGTGTAACTGGTGAGAAAGACAGACCATCTATGTAAGAACCTTTATGATAAGAGTTGTAGAAGCTGAAACTACATAGCCCTTCATACCTAGCGAGAAGGAAACCTCCATGCTGGTAGTAAATTAGGATTCCAAATCGAATCCCACTCTTGGTAGGTCTTTACATCTGCAGTACTCTTGGGGAGACAAGTCCTATTCAGGTTTTCCTTTACTACTTAGGTATGTGTCTGCTCATTTGCTTAATGATCTTTCAGGGAAGAATGAGATACGCGGGGAAAGCACTGATCTGTGACGTGCTGTAGTGTTAGTGTCAGTCTCCTCACCCTGCATGTGGCGGTAGTTTGTCCTTACAATTCCCAATTCTGCAGGAAGTTCGTGTGAGGACCACGAAGTTACACTGACCATGCAAACCAGCCAAGGCAAAGAGAGAATTTTTGTGTTAGTCTCTGTGCTTTGGGGGCAGAGATATTTAGAGGCCATGCCCCATTCCCCATCAGGAATGGCTCAGCCACCCCTATCTGGGATGGAGTCATGGTCTACTCCAGGTCTACCTGTTAGCTTCTGGGAAGGGCTCCAGCAGCTGCTGTAGAGCCCCAGGGTTCTCTCTTAGGGCACCAGAATGATCTGATTCAGGCTTCTTCAAGAAACTTTCCTTTCAGGCATTTATTCGACGATGCTTGGCCTACCGAAAGGAGGACCGCATCGATGTCCAGCAGCTGGCCTGTGACCCCTACTTGCTGCCTCACATCCGGAAGTCGGTCTCCACAAGTAGCCCTGCTGGAGCTGCTATTGCATCAACCTCTGGGGCGTCCAATAACAGTTCTTCGAATTGAGACCCACTCCTAGGCCACAAACTGTTCAGCACACACTGAGTGGACAAATGGCATTCAGGAGCGGGTTTGGAACATAGCGAATCCAATTGGATCTCATGAAACCTGTACCAGGTGCTTTTATTTTCTTGCTTTTTTCCCATCCATAGAGCATGACAGCATCGATTCTCATTGAGGAGAAGCCTTGGGCAGCTCTGGCCAGGCCTCGTAGGAAAAGGCCCCGCCCGAGGTTCCGGCGTCAACAGCCACTGCATGTGGCTGCTCTGAGTGAGGAAAAAATTAAAAAGAAAAACTGGTTCCATGTACTGTGAACTTGAAAACATGCAGACTCAGGGGCGTCCCTGATGCAGTGCTTCAGATGAAGAATGTGGACTTGAAAATACAGACTGGGCTAGTCCAGTGTCTATATTTAAACTTGTTCTTTTCTTTTAATAAAGTTTAGGTAACATCTCCTGAAAAGCTTGTAGCACAAAGGCTCAGCTGGGGATGGTATTTGACTTCAGAGGAAAAAAAGTTGCTATTTCCCGTTAAAGGCACTAGAGTTAGTGTTTTATCCCTAAATAATTTCAGTTTTTAAAAACATGCAGCTTCCTACCCCTTTTTTTTTTATTTTTGAAAGAATACATTTGGTCATAAAGTGAAACCCGTATTAGCAAGTACGTGGCAGTGTTCATTCCAGTCAGATGCATCTTTCTCCACTGTCGGGTCTCCTATTCGCAATTGCTTCCCTCATCCCAGTAGGGAAAAAATCGAGTAGGAGTACTGAGATGTGCGGGGGTTTTGCCATTGGACAAAGAATGAGGTTAGAAGACTGCAGCTTGGGTCTCTCTAGGTTTTCAACTATTTCTTCACAATTTGAACACTTTACGGTTGTCCCTTTTAATTTATTTGAAGTGCTATTTTTTTAAATAAAGGTTCATCTGTCCATGCAGTCCTCTTGGATTCTCTGAATGTAGTAACTATTGAAACTGTTCCAAAGGTAGGCAAAAAACGGGCTGGGGAGCCAAATGCTTCAGGGTCAGGAGTTCCTACCCAGTTTCTGTGTGCTTGCTAAATGGTGTACATTTCTTGTTACCATGCTATTAAAACTTGATCAGCACATAAGCTTTCCTCTGTTAGATCTTTTGGCAGGAAACAACCTCCAGTTCTCTAAATTCTGTGGGTGTATGCTGGTGTGTGCGTCTGTGTGTGCATGTGCACACGCACTTTGTCTAACTCACTTTCATAGATTACTAAGTGAAGTTAAAAATAATCTCAAGGGAAATAGGTATTTCAAATATGAAGAATTTTGGAACTAATTTTTTTTTTTTTAATTGGCTGTCTCTGAGATGTACGAGCAATTGAAGATGGAGCTGAAAATGGAGCTGCGTGGCTCTACCATGCCCTTGAAACAGCAGAGCATTCGACAGTAGAGAGGAGGCCAGAGCCTGCACATGTGGTAGCCAGCTTGGAATGTTACCGACATATGTGGCAAGAGGGCTCAGCCAGAAATATTTAAAGATGCAGCATTCAGGCCTGCAAGTTCCCTGGGCCGGGGAAAGGAAGTCAGGAAGGGCAGAGAGCTAGCTCTCCACTAACTCATGACTCTGGTGTCTCTTACATGTGAAAAAATGCCACCGGTGACACATTTTCTAGGGCTTTTGTTTTGTGAGCCTGCCATTTATCACCTTTGCCCACCTTTATCAGGTGATTTTGGGAAAAATGGAGTATTCCAAAATGAAGAGAAGTTTATGGGTAGCTACTGTCTTCTGAAGGTGCCCCCAGCTTTCTAAAGCTATTTTATTGCAATATATGTTTACACACACACATACATGTATATGTACATACATGATAACGTGTGTGTGTAGCAGCTTTTTTTTTTTTTTTCTTTTTTAAACCGAGCTGCTAAGAGTGCCCGTGGGGTCTCAAAGGATGAGCACAATGCTAAAAGGATGGTGTCTGCAAGTGAGGAGAAGGACGAAGTTGAGGCCATGTTTATTTAAACGTACTCAAAATATTAAGTTCTGTTCTTTTTTCTTCCCTCTCATTCAATACATAATCTTGTAGAATTATTTTTGAATTTCTAAGTTTTCTAACAGTTAAAGGAATGCTGCATCTTTAAGCCTTCCCTCTAACTTCCTGCCTACTTTGTTCCCCGTGGCCTAAATGAAGCTGTTGATTTTCCCTTTTCTCCCCTTGTCTTGAAGAAGGGATGCCCTCTCCTTGCTTCTGGCGGGTTGAGGGCCTGGTTGGAGCTGACTGTCCTTGACTGAACCTGGGCAAGGCCTCTTCCCACTGCATGGACCAGCCCCGAGAACGTACAGAATGATGACCTTTACTAGACTTTGAAATAGCGAAATCACTAAGTGGGGTTCTTCCACAACATATTTTGTTAATATGGGTTTCACTTTTTCCAAGGATAATCCCTTTATTGCCACAATGTTGATTTACTTTAAACAATGATTTTAAAATGTGTGTTAATTTGTACTGAAATCCAGCCAGACTGTTTTGGCCTTTCCCAATTTGGGGGGTGGGGAGGATATTAAAATAAGTTTTAAGAAGTGAATTTTCCAGCCTCTTGATTTTGCTCTAGTCCTCCAGCTTCAAACAGAGCCCCTACTATCTAGGGTGTAGATAGGGGAGTCCTGGCAGCTGGCTGGGTCCCAGTGAACATGGCAGGCTTAATGAGAATGTGTTGCTTCATGCAACACTTTTTGTACCTCTGATGTTCCAACAACTATGCTTGTGGGTGGGAATACAGCAGTGAACAGGATAGGGAAGGCCCAGCCATTAGCTCACAGTCCAGCGGTGAAGGCTCTGGGCCCCCAGAAGGGATGGAATATGGAGTCTGAGGAGAAGGAACAGGACTCGTTATCCATTGTGAGATGGGCAGCTGTTAAGTGGAGACTCGCCTCTGGGTGGCCAGGCTGGACAGTCTACTGTCTTTTTTAGAAGGTTTATCTCCCTCCTGCTAGCCTTACAGGGACAGGTTCTCCTTCAACTCATGTGTTTCTTTAGAAGAAAAGTCTTTAAACACAGTAAACATAGTTACCTCCTAGAATCCTAGAGCTAGAAGCAAGATGTGGGTCCAGCTCCTTGCTTCTAAGAAGGTGAAGTTTGTCAGTGATTTGCTTTCTGAGAATCTTTTACCCCTTAATCGTCATTCTAATTGTCCAAGTTCTTTTTTGTCTGTAATTAAAATCTGCCTGAGGTAAGTAGTGAGACATGGTACACAAACTACTAGTTGGGGTATGGGGAGTCCCTCTTCCTAAAATCAGCTGTTCTGTCTTGTCTTTTTAAGGCAGAATCACCTAGTGGTTAAGAGCCTGGGCTTTAAAATTAGGTCTGGTTCAAATCGCACCTCTGCTCCTTGCATTGTTGTAGTAAAGAGCAGAAATAAGCTATGAGAAGTGTCTTACATAAGAAGGGGATTAAAAACTGGTTTAAAAAGATCACAAGGGGGAAGCCGGGATGGCTCAGTGGGTTAAGCGCTCACTTTGCAGCGCTGGGGACTGAGGATCGAATCCCGGCCCCAGCCCGTGCGGAACCATGTGCTGAACTGGGAGCTCCCCCGGGTCAGTCCGTTCTCTCTCTCTCTCTCTCTCTCTCTCTCTCTCTCTCTCTCTCTCTCTCTCTCTCTCTCTCTCTCTCTCTCTCTCTCTCTCTCTCTCTCTCTCTCTCTCTCTCTCTGTCTGTCAAAAATAAATAAAAAAATATATATTAAAAAAAAAAAAAAAAAGATCACAAGGTCCAGTTAAGTAGGATTGCTGGTCCTAGAAACTCCAAATTTGTTGGTTGAGCTTCAGAGCCTTTCTACTTGCCAGGTTGTCAGGAGATCCTTTTGCCTTGGATGAGTGATACAGATCTTTCAAGAGCCTTACCCTCCTCTCTGGCTTTACATTCAGTATCCCTAACACAGAATGCAAGCTTATCCAACCCATGCCCGTGGGCCTCATGCAGCCCGGGGAGGCTTGGAATGTGGTTCAACACAAACTCGTAAACGTTCTTAAAATATGAGATATTCTTATGATTATTTTTTTTTTAGCCCATCAACTATTATTAGTGTTGGTGTATTTTATGTGTGGCCTCTTACCATGGATCTAAGACTGCTTCCGGCTGAGTCTGGAAGCAGCATCTTATAGGCCAGGTTGGGCCTCAGATCAGCAGTGTCAGCATCACATGTGAACCTGTTATTAATAGAATGCACGTTCTTGGCCCTGGCCCACCCCAGTATTGCTGTGTGTCTCCCAAGTGGCCTGAGCACTGAAGTCAGTCTCATTTCTACTGACCTTACTAAGAGCCACTGCAATAAAGGTGGGGCAATTGGATAGGTTAGCTGTCAGGCCTTGTCTAAACTCACCTAGCTGGAAGACAGGTGACTTTTTATTTTCTGTGTTAGGGATAAAAATTGAAGCTCTTTGCTGTCCTAGGAACTATGTCACCTATAAGCTCTTTTATGGGGAGCCCTAGGAGGGCCCCTATAATAACATCCCTTATACAAGTGCCTTGGTATCTAATAATTCACTCGAGAACCATTCACTCCTTTGGGCAAAGCTTCGTACCTTTGATATTCTCTTAAAATATGTAACAATTCACCAGTACCTCCTCGTGAATTAATTTATCACTTTTTTTTTTTTAACCTGAGGGCTGAGACCAGGGTCTGCTTATGAATCTATCCTGGCAGCCTAGATGGAAGATAAAGAGCCTGGGGCTGGACTGAAGTTCTTTGGAAGGGGTGGGAGAGGAGGAGGGTGAAGGAGGGAGTGGTTGGGGACGCTGGCCTCTGCTGGGCTCTGCGGGTGGGTTGGGGGAACCTGCCAGAGTCTGGGAAAACAGTCAGGCCAGGGAGCAGGTCTGGGACCTGGTGGGGGCGGGGAATACAAGAGCCCTATTGTGCTGGGGGAGCTCAGCAGGGGCCTGAGACAGGCTGGAGTCAGCAAAGGGGTGTGTGTGTATGTCTGAGGCACTAGGCTGGAGACCCCATGGTGCGAAGGGGTCAGAGAGCAACTGGCTAGCTGACTCAACACCCCCCACCTCTGCCCACAGGTCAGGCCTCCTGGGTGTGAATGAAGTGCCCAGCTCCAGAGCTGGTAACCTCAGCCTCATTGAGTCTCCAGGCACAGCCTGCAGCCTTGGTGGCCTCCTGTGCTGCCCAAGCCTTTTCACCCTGAAGGCCGCTTGGGGAGGGCTGAGCAACAGGCGGTATCAACAAAGGATAAGGCTCTAGCATGACTGCTTTGCAGAGAAGTTTCCCAGCTGTGTCACTTCACAGCCTCAGCACTGGCAAGGTAGAAACATCTTGCTGATTTTACAGAGGAAACTCAGGCCCAGAGACACGTGGTGCCTGTGGTAGGTAGAGCAGGATCAAATGGGGATGGACTACTAGCTTAAAAATGTGAGGTGGATTCTCTGAGTGCCATCCTTGCACAGACATTGCTGTGGGTAAAGGCTGCACTTGAGCTCTCAGCTGGAGGCATGTCTTGTCCTAACCTAGGGCTCACTGCTGCAGGCGTCCTTCCCTGTGTCCCTCCACTCCCTCATGGCTAGTCCTTAGAAATCTACTTGGAGACTCAGCTGGTCCCTAACTCTTCACTCAACTCAGGAAAGACAGGCAGGATGAGATTTTCTCTAGGCTTTACTTGACCCAGTTTTGCCAGTAACCTGTGGCTGACTGTGGTCTAAAGGCAGGACTGGCTGGAGGTGGCTGTGCAGATGCAGAAACTCCCCCCCACCCCCATCCATCCTTCCCACCCAAGGCCGCTAGTAGAATAGAGCCCCTGACCAGTACAGAAGCCTGGGGGCTGCATCCAGCTGCCCCGTCCCATCATCAGATGACATCTTGATGCCAGAGGGAGACGCAGAAGCTGCCAGCCCAGCCAGAGTTGCAGACCAGGCCTTGCCTCCTGGCTCAGCCCTATCCTCAGTGCAAGGGACAGGCTCAGAGGAACTGCAGCTCCAGGCTGGGGGCAAGGTGACATCCCTTTCCCCGAACTCCAGCACCAGTTGGGGGGACAGTAGAAGGTTCTAGGTACTACATCCCACCAAACTGCAACTGGTTCTTCAGCTCAGCTCTGTTGCCTCCTCTCCCTATGGTACGTCAGGCCAACCTCTGTGCATCTCTGAACCCGTGGCGGCTAGCTTGCTCTGGGCCAGCGGGGATCCTAGAAGCATTTGGTTTGTGACCCAAGCCCCCCTGGCTCTAAGCTTACTCTAGGGCTGTCCTTGCTGACAACTGCAGACATCACTGGTGACTCCACTGGGAGTCCTGGTCCAAACTCCTAGGACCATGGGGAGGAAGTCAGCACTTGTTCCTTGAGGTAATTTTCTCCTACCCCTTGAGAAAGAAAAAGACTTTGAAGGGCTGTGGACTGAAAGTGAGTGAATACAAACTCAGCAGCCTTTTGGGGAGGGGGAGCCCTAGATGTTCTTTAAACCAAAGAGAGAAGGGGGGAACCTAGGGGAAAATGGGCAGAATTTTTCTCGGGTTCTATTTGTGGCCACCATGGGGCAGGCCAGCCAGGAGACAGACCAACCATAAAATTCCCCAGTAATGTGAATGGGAGAAGTAGTTCCTTTGGGTTAACTGGCTGTCCCAATGTCATAAGCTTTGAAGAGGTGGAGCCAAACTTTGACACTTGGGTCTGTCTGAATCCCAAGCCTGCCTTCTTCCTTCCCTCTTTAGCCCAGTCCCTCTGGGGTCAGCAGTGCTTCAGGGAAGGGGGTAGCCGCATGGACTCAAAAGGGAGGATTGCCTGTGTGGAGAGCCGAGGGTTTGAGCTGTAAAAGCCCAGAGACAGGGTAGAGCAGGTGGGATCTGCCCAGGCCAGCCCTGAGCTTGGCCAGACTTTCCCCGCTGGCTTGGAAAAGGGTGGGCATGGGGAAAATGCCCCGAGAAGTACACACCCCTTCTCTAGTTGCCTTAGGTAAGGGCCTACCACTCTCTCTTAATAGCCCCCTACCCTACCCGGCCATCAGATTGCATTCTTGTCTTGTGTTCTTCTGTCCTAAGCTTGTGTTGTAGGCTTGGTCTGCCAGGGGGATCCACAGGCATTGTTCCAGGGTTCCCTGCTGCTGGAGAGGCTGCCAAGCCCAGAATCGGGGAAGAGGCGACTCGTGAGAGGAACCCTAAGCACAGTGAGTAATGACACCAACATGTGTATGGCAAAGGGCACCTGAGATTCAGAAGGGAAGTGACTTGCTTGGGGACATGTGGCTAGTGAGTAGCAGAGCTGGAATTCCAACTCAACTCCCACCTTTAGGCCTGGGCTCATCCCACTGCCTCATGCTGGGCTAGTTCCCAGGCATGCATTAATTCAACAGCCAAAGTGAGCACTGAGATGCTTCTACGTCCAGAATACCGCTTTTGTATACAGTGAAACCTGGAGAGGTTCAGACAGCAGGAGAGGCTGCTTTGTTCTCTTGGGCAAAGGAAAACACCCAGGATAGCAATCATGAAAAAACTGACCTGAGCAGTTCTCTGGACAGTGGGTGGGGGTGGGCTAGCGAAGCAGATAGGGTGGAGGGTAGGGAGCAAAGGACACACCTGATGTCCAAATGGCAAAGGAAGATGGGAAGCAGGGAGGGGTCTGACATTCCTGAACACCTTTTCTCAGGGGCCATGCCTTCCCTTGATACTTCATATTTCATTCTGAGGACTAGGTAGGAATTGCTGCCTCATTTACAAATAAGAATTGTGAACTCAAGAGAGCTTGTGGAATTCACGGAACATCACAAAGCTAGGAAGTAGGAGAGCCAGGATTCTAACTGGGATCTCTCTGACTTGAAAGTCTGCTCCTTCCACTAAACTAATTTGGAAGTGACCAGTAGACCCGCTGTGCCTGTTGCTGGCTAACAGTCAGTGTGTGGAGGAGAGCCATTTCTCGGTATCGATCCCACTATAGCAAATACAGTCTTGGCAAAAATTCCCTGGACCAGGTCATAGAGTTCACAAAGTCTCCATCCAGCACCTAGCCTGGTGCCTGGCACATAAGTAATAAATGGTGCGACTGATCTTCACAGGAGTGGTAAGGAGGCTGTGGGCACAGAGGACATGGGCCCTTCCTTGGAAGTAGATGTGGGTCTAGATTGGGTAAGGAGTCCCTCTGAAAGCCCACCCTCCTAACACCCAAAACAGGCCTGCAGACGGACCTCGTTCCTTTGACAACTGATCCTGCACAGGATCTGTAAGCAGTGGGGGACTGGGCTGGATTCTCCACAGGGAGAGTGGCCCCCACATGGCCTAGCTCTCAGTGCCGTGAGCCCAAGATCTAAGACAGATGGTGGCCGCGGACGCAGGCGCAGACAGTCAGCAGTGTACAGTGTGTAACCCTGGTGCACTCACTGAGCAGGAAATCTCACCCTTGGCAGAGACAGGCACAGGGCCCCAGAGGAGCAAACATTGGTCCCTGCTCATGCAACGTGCGTTCCCTGCTTTTAAGCCCTGGAATATGGCAAGAATTGCTTCTTATTTTTTTCCCACTAAACAAAACTCTTTCAGGGGTCTGCGACCTGGTTTACTCATCTTTGTTTCTCCAACAACTAGCATGGAGCTAGCAATCGGTGGTTGAATGAGTGAATGAAGAAATGAGAGAGCGTTCGTGGGCCCAGCACTCGGGATGGGTGCTGGCTAGTGGTGGACTTTCTGGACCACCACATTCTCTGGTAATGTCAGATAGTTGGCCCTCTGGCCCGCTGGCGGGAGGAATGCCAAAGCCGACTCTGGCTGGTGGGGAAGGGCCATCCAGCCTTGTTCCAGACCTCGGAGGGCTCCTTGAGAGCCCTGCCCGAGTTCCCCTTAAGAGGAAAGGGGGCCCTTTCCTGGGGACTGTGGCCAGCATATCCAGAGATAAGAGAGCAGATGGAAGCCTGTAAATTGACTTGGAGAAGATGCATCCTGTGTTTTGGCTGCTTAAAACAAGGAAAAAGAGATAGCAGCTTAGCTAAAGCTGGCAAATCCTCAAACCCCTAGTAGATAACAGGACTGAGAAAGGTGGCCAAAAGGATGATCTGTGAAGAAAGCCCCAGTGTAGACAGTAGCCTGCAGACCCCTGGGGTTCCAGGACATTCCACACCAAGGTGTGTCCCACAGGGCAGTGAAGCGGTCAGTCACCAGAGGGCTAGCTATGGAGTGTCAGGGTTTCTTTGGCCTGGCCTGGCTGCAAACCATTTTTTACGAGTAAATGCATACCGTGGGAATCTTAGGGGACTGTGAGGGACTTTAGTGGGTGATCACTCTGGGGCTCTGCAGTCTTTGGGCTGATACTTGCCAAGAATCTCAGCCCAGCAGGCAAGGACTGAGCTAAGCGACCATCTCTAGCCCCACACTCTCGTTGCAGAGATGGGGATTTACCCACATGGCAAGAACAGTGAAGAAAGGGAAAAGGGTCATTTCCAAATATCGCACCAGAGTGGACAGCACAGGAAACAATAAAATTTATATTACAGTTTCATAGTGTTTTTGACTACTCGTGGTGAGAGAATGTGAATCTTCTCAGCATTTCGGGTCTCTAAAATGTCTCAGTCTGGCTCTGAGCCCTAAGATCCCAAGCGACTTCTCCAAGGCCACTCAGAATCAGAAGTAGAGTTGGGGCTGGACTCAAACATCCTGACTCCCAATCCAGTGTTCTGCGCCTTGGTGACCTGTTGCATAATCCGGAATAACTGCATTATCTTCCCTTTTATGAAATTTTCATTTGGTTCTTTGTGACTGTGCAGCCGCCCAGTTGCTGGTGAAAGTAATAATGTCTGTCTTTTGGGACATCCAAGGCACAGATTTTTCCAAGGTTTCTGGATACAGTCCCAACTGCAAAAGCACCACACCGCTTTGTGCCAGGGATGCCGACAAAGGGGTCACTCAAATGCTAAAACAAGACCTGCAAATGTTTGCGCTCCTCGCATAGCAAAGGGGGCCTGCCTCCCCCTCCCCCAATCTTCCTGCTGGTGGTGGCCCTCCTATCGGCGCCGCCCCTTCCTCACCAGACCTAGGGAGGGGTCCTCCCAGGCGTGAAGGTAGCGGTGCTCCAAGGTTACAGACATCGGCAGAAAGAGGTGGGATAGAGCGGGTACGAGCGGCCCGGGTGTAGCCTCCTGGGTCTACCGCGTGCCCCTGCCCCCAACCAGCCAGGCCTCTAAGCCCGCGTCCCGCCACGCCACGAAGTTTGCGGAAAGTTTTGCAGTTGCTTCCCTGCCCGCGCCAGCTGGGGAGTTGTGACGCAGCGTCTGGGGCCCCGGCCCGGGCCGAGAAGAGGGAGGGCGAGACGGGGTGAGAGTAGGAGCTGGACAGCGAGATAAAGCTCGCACACCGGGGTCCTCGATCCTGCGGGCCCTGCTCTTCATAACCCCTTTCTCGCCCCTCGGCGCGCGCGCTCCAGCCGCAGCCCCAGCCCCGCGCCTGCCTGCGCCTCCTCCCCCTCCCCTCCCACGCTGCCCGATTCCCTTCCCCTCTGCCCCTCACACCCTCCTCCCGGGGTGTGCGCTCCTCCCTCCGCCCTCCCTCCGCCCTGCCGGCCTCCTTCCCTCCTCCTTCCCTCCCCTCCCCGGGAGGCATCACTTCGTCCCAACCCAGAGGAAGAGGGGAGCCCCTCACGGACGGTCATTACAGCCCAGCGCCGGGCTGTCCCCGCGCACTGCGCCCGTGCGCCCTCGGTCCCCGCGCCCCCAGACAGCGTGCCGCAGGCATGGGGTCCCGTCAGCCGGCCCCCGAGCCCTGGCCTGGTCACCTGCTGTGCTGCATCCTGCTCCTCGGGGGTCTGCACTTCGGCCGCCCCGGGGCCCCCAGGGACGCCGCCACCGCTGCCGCCCTCCCGGGTAAGGCGCTGCCAACTTGGCCAACTTCGGGGCCCAGGCGGGGGTAGCGCCAGGGCATTAATGGGCCTCTCTTCTCGACTCTTCCCTCCTCTTTTTTCTAGAAGAGAGAGAGAGAGTGTGTGTGTGTGTGTGTGTGAGTGTGTGTGTGCGTGTGAGTGTGAGTGTGTGTGTGAGTGTGAGTGTGTGACTGGGTTTTTAAAAACCGTCTCCGCTTTTCTGAGAGCTGGGGAGGAGGGGGAGGAGCGCGCCTGGAGGTGTGGGAGGATCTGAGTGGAACCAGATGTGGCGGGCGGCGGGGGGAGGGGAGCCCGGGGGTCTCAAGCCGCCTCGGAGGAAGAGGGAGGGATCAGAGAGGACCCCCCGCTCCCGCCCTCCCGGACCACCCGGCATCCGTCCGGGGACCTGCAAGGCACGCGGGGGTGGGAGGCTGGGGGGATCGGAGGCTCCTTACAGGAGATTCTAGGCCTGTCGGTCTCCTTGCTTCTCCCCAGGACTGATGTGTTATGATTGTTTTCGAATCATTCGCCAGGGTTTTTTGTGTCCTTCCTGGCCTCTCGGGGGGTTTTATGTTTTCTTTTCCACATTTGGTCTTCAAGGATGGCTTGTGGCATGCAGCATCCTCACTGCTTGAACAGAGAACTCTGTGGGGCAAGATGCAGCAACAGGCTTGGCAGCGCACTCGCGCGTGTGTGTGACGTGGGCAGCTCTGACCAAACTGGCACCCCTCCAGAGTGAACAGATCTGGGGCGACCAAAGAGCTTTTTAGAGATGCAAAAACCCAACCAACAGAAAACCCTTAAGCTGTACCTTCTCTTTCTGTTGCTCTTTCTAAAGAGTGAGGAAGTATGGGGGACAGACAGACCCCTAACCGGGAATCTGAAAGCAAAGGGAAAGATCGCTTCCAGGGGGACTTGCAGGAATCAAAGCTGGAATTGCCAGGGGTGGAGTCTTACAGCCCCAGCACTGGGCCCAGCTCGGTCTTGCTTTATGTTTAATTTGGGGATAGGGGTGAGTGAGAGGGGACAGTCAGTGCAGTGTTTGCAATTTTGTGCAAAGTCCAGGCAGTCTCCTGGGGAGTCTGGGGCCTCTAGCCATGGCTCGCCCACCAGGTGTGACTTCTGACACCAGAACACTTTTCTGTCCCCATTGTGCTGATGGGTGGAGGCCAGGGTGACCCATATTCACACCAAGCAGAGCCCCCTCTCCCCCCTGCTGAATTCCAGACACACCTGGAATTGAATGTGGCCCAACACAAACCAAGAAGAAACTCCCCACCCACTGCAGGTCGGAGCACACAGGCTGCCCTGCACTGCTGTCTGTCTGCCCCTCTGTGGAGGAAGGCAGACAGGATGGGAGGAGTGGTGGAGGACGGCCATTGCAGAGCCCCAGAGCATATTTTAAAGCCAGGCCCTGGAAGAGTCAAGGCCAGAGTGCTGACTTGGCGTTTTCCCCCTTGGAGCTTTTGACAGAGGGACCTGGAGGTACCTGGTGAGAGGCCCTATGGGGAGGATGCCTGGAGTGCCCCCTCAGCCTCCTGGTTACCCCCTGGGCCCTCCCTGCCCTCCCTCAAGCTGTGTCCCTTACTTGTAGCCCCCACTTCGTGATGACATTGAATCTAGCACCCCTGAGGAAGCTTGGATGTGGAGTGGGGTGGCCTGGTCTCAATGGCAGCAGTTGAGGGGGAGTAGGGTGAAATTGTAAAAGGTCTTGTCCTGCATGTGTCACTGTTCCCTCTGCCTAGAATGCTCCTCCTTGAGGCTAAATTCCTTCAGTACAACCCCCCCCCCCCCCCCCCCACACACACACCTGATGAATTATTGACAGCTGGGAAGAATTTACCAGCACCTGGATTCTAATGACCCCAGGAAATGTTTGGGAGGTAGGAAGCCTGCTGGAGTGAAACTTAACCCTGGGGACAGGGGTACATGTGGGTGGTTTTCTGACCACCAGTAGGGAGCCCTGTGGGGTAAGAGAATGGGGGACCTCAGTGCCCCTTGGATAGGGTGACCAGACATCCCGCTTTTGGCGGGACAGTCCTGAATTTTAACAATTTGTCCCACATCCCACAGCGTTTTAAAAAAGTCCCGATTTT
Source organism: Craseonycteris thonglongyai (assembly GCA_004027555.1). Classification (NCBI taxonomy): domain Eukaryota; kingdom Metazoa; phylum Chordata; class Mammalia; order Chiroptera; family Craseonycteridae; genus Craseonycteris; species Craseonycteris thonglongyai. The sequence continues at coordinate 22,536 of PVKE010021910.1, forward strand.
TGGAAAGAATGCACGACAAGCTAGGGAACGGCGGGAGATAGACCCAATTTTTAATCAAGAACCCCCTCCCCACCGGTCAATGGTGTCCCGCTTTACCAATGTTAAAATCTGGTCACCTTACCCTTGGAGGCAACGAGGTGGCAGTGTCCTCTTGGTATGGGAATGGCAGAATCCACATGTTCTCCACCCCCATGGGGTGCCCTCCAAAGCCTGTGGCCAGAAAACCTCTTTGTTCATTGCAGTATGATTGCGTTTTTATAGCATTCACTGTTCAATGCTGAGCCAGATACTTGGGAGGAGGGAACAGAAAAGTGTGTAAGATGCATCCTTAGAGAAAAGAAAATCTCGTTGGAGAATGAAACAAATAATTATAAACGTTGAACAGGGCGGGGAGGCAGGATTCCATTGGTGGGGCACCTGCCCATGCTCAACGCCATTTCTCATTTAATTCTGATACTAACCCAAGGACATTTTGTTGGGTCCCCTTTGCAGATAAGAAATGGAGGCCAAGAGAGGTTTAGTGATTTACTTTGGGTCACACAACTAGTAAGTCAAAGTCTGGGCTGTGGAGGTTGGAGGCAGGAGGAACTGTGGGGGCAGAGTCACCCAGGGCGCTGCAGGGAGGCTGGGTGGTGCCAGGCCCTGCAGGGACCCGGAGAGGAACAAGAAGGCAGGAAGGTGGCTGGGCCAGGTTGGAGAGCTCCTGGGTGTGGTGGAGGAAAACTCTAGTGAAAGAGTAAGCTGTCCAGGACCTGAGAGGTCAGCCTGGGAGAGTGACTTGCCAGTTGGCGTGGGGAACCCTGGAGAACCCCCAAGGGTTTCTGAGGAGGGGAATAAAGTGTGGGTTGTTGGAAAGAGGGTTGCTAGGAGCCCCAGGGCTGCAGCTGGTGGAGGAGTGAGAAGACCTAAGTATTAAGTATAATAAGTATAAGAAGTATAATAAGTAATATAAGTATAATAAGTATAAGTATAATAAGTATAAGAAGACCTTAAGTATGAAGCCTTCACAAGGAATACTTCCTTCCCTGTCCTTTAGACAGCAGTGTCTGTCCCCACAGGTCCTGTGGGGACAGACACTGCTGTCTAAAGGACAGGGAAGGAAGTATTCCTTGTGAAGGCTTCGGGGACTTGCTGCTACTTGCAGTCAGCCAGACAAATCACCTGCACTGCCGGCCCTGCTCCTGGTGAGTCAAGGAGTCCAGAGCGTTCTTACTCCCTCCTCCACCCCCAACAACAGTCAGTCAATCTTCCTTGTTCCAACCCGCTCAGCTTCTGTGAGCTGCCAGGGCCTGAGTGGTGCCCAGCTGAGCAGAGTCGGTGCTGGCATCCACCCCCTGCCCCGGGTTCACCAGGACAAGGTGAGGGCACAGTCTGGGGAGGACGAAACCTACATCTTGGTCCCCATTGGTTCACCCTAGAGAAATCCTGGCTTTGCTGCCTGCATGGTACAGTGTTTTGGGTTGATGGGGTGATTTTGGAAGTGCCATGAAATTCTCAGAAGGGTATTCATTTGGATTCACTACTAATTTAAGTATTAAAGAGGATCCCTGTTGCACCCTGCAGAGGGGTGAAGGGGTCATAGTAATGGCTGCTGTTATACATGTGCTGGGCACTGTGCCAAGTGCTTATGGGCACAACTCTTCCACATCTCACCGCCCCAGAGGGTGTACTCACCCAGTTTACACATGGGCAGCAGGTTAGAGATGGTAATTTGCTCATTTGCTCAAGACCACCTCATCACAAGAAAGTGGTGAAAGCTGGATTTGAACCCACTTGTGGCTGCTGAGCTTGAACACTTCAGGACCAGATCGTGGTATGTTTCCATAAAATTGAGCACTGTGTGTGAGGAAAGGCTGGAAAATGCTGCTCTGTGGGTTTTCCCCTAAGCTCCAAGCCTCTAGAGCACCCCTTGCTCTATTCTCCCAAGAGGAACTCCAGGGTAAAGTGGGCAGCCCTCTATGATACTCCCACTGCCTGGGTGCTTGTCTCCCCCACCAGCTCCCCACCCCCCATTCAGTAGGCCCAGGGGGCAGAGCTGAGCCCCCTCAATGTCAGGATAGCTAGAGTAAGTGACTGAAGGGGCACCCAGCATCCCTGGGGTCAGGGACACGTGTGCTCTCCAGTCAGGCAGTGGCTGTTCCTGAGCCTGTGCAGTGAGAGTGCAGTGAGAGCCGAGAGGAGGGCAGCTGCGCTCTGTTCTTTGGCGGCCCCACCACCACCCCTACTTCCAGTGGGAGTCTCTGCATTGGGGGGCCTGGGCATTGTTGACAGGAAGTGCCTCTCCCTGTTGAGTCCTTCATGAGATGGGGACAGGCCATGTTCCATGACTGGGTCCTATAAATCTGGGTGGGGCGGGCCATCGGAGAGGTGACGCAGCACTTGGCACCCTGGGCTCTGCACATCCCTGCTTGCTAGGGGTTATGTCCATAAACACGCAGACTGGATGAGGGTGGCGGAGTGACCAGGGCCCCCAGGGACCTGCCAGTATCAGCCAGCTCCAGCCCCTCAGGGGGCAGATTGGGTTGGCCACCCCCTCCCCCTGCAGACTTCACACATGGCCCCATCCCCTTCCTGCCCTTCCTCTTCAGACCTCTGGGCTTCCTCTGCTGAGCCCCCTTGACTGTGCAGACCCCTCCCATCCTGCTCGGCTGGGCTCCTGGTCTCTGCCTCACCTCAGCCCTGCCCCTCCCCCCACTTCAGTTCCTCTGATGCTGCACATTTTGTCCCTACAGCTCTGGTTGTGCTGCTAGCCGATGGCTGTGAGTCCTCAACTTCTTCCCAGGACACCCAGACCCCACGCCTTGCCCCTGTCCTCCTCTGCTCTGCTCCATCCTCCCTGTACCTTCATTGCCTCCCCACCTCCAGGCCTTTGCACATACTGTTCCCTCCGCCTGGGGTGCCCTTCCCCTCTTGTTCCCTGGCTGCTTCAGCCTCTTCTTTCAAGACTCAGGATCTTGAGAGGGACACCAAGAGGTCCTGGTCACACTGCCTCTTGGGCCCATTTGGGCTGAGAGAAGACAGGCACCCAGATGCCACACACAGGCATAGACTCCAGAATGGGGTCTCTTTTGATCACTTTCTCCAAGATCACCTCTAGGAGGACATGGAGAAGCTTCCATGGTTGGCTTGGAGTTCTTATAGGGCAGAACAAGAAGCCAGTTTCCCAGCCTTTCCCAACATCCTCAGCAAGTGTTAGTAAGGGAAGCAAATGCAGTTTCCCCAATGTGGACTGAGGCAGGGGTGGGCATGGCGGGAATGTTACCACCTCCTCTCGGTCCTCTGGAATCAAGACAGGAGTAATTAATGCCACTCAGCAGCGGTGTGACCTTGGGCAGAGGCTCAAGTGTCTTCATTTGTAAAATGGGAAAAATAAAACAATACCCTTCGTAGGGTTATTGTAAGAAATACACAAAAATGAGACAATATATGGATGAGATACATGCCTAGTACAGTGCTGGACACAGTTTCTTTTTTTTTTTAATATTATTATATTTTATTGTTAAATTTAATGGGGTGACATTGGTTGGTAACAATTAGACAGTTTCCCAATGGACAACTCCACATCACATCACCCATGCATCGCATTATGTGCCCAGCTCCCAGAATCAGGTCCCCCTCCAACCC
>PVKE010021911.1:0-26058 GCA_004027555.1 Craseonycteris thonglongyai
ATTTATTTTCTTCATGAGCCTATATCTCAAAAACTTAATAAGTGATTTAAAAAATAAAAAATAGTTTGAACATATATTTTACTTATCTACCCATACCTCGCTGGAATGCACCTTATACTGAAACACAGTGTATAAACATAGTATGCATTTCACACCCCTTCTTCCCCCTTAGACTACGCCTATGACAACAAGTCGATCGCGACACACTTTTTAAGATAAAAAGTAGATCTTATATACAGAAAAGTTGGCCACCCCTGCTGTAATGTATCATTTAAAGCTGATATTTCCTTACTTATTTTCTGTTTGAATGATCTGTCCATGGCTGTCAAGGGGGTGTTTAAGTCTCCTACTATAATTGTATTTTTGTCAGTTTCTCCTTTTAGATCTGTTAGTAGTTGTTTTGTAAATTTTGGTTGTTCTTGGTTGGAGGCATATATATTAATAAGTATCATGTTTTCTTGTTGTATTGTTCTCTTTATCATTATAAATATCCATCTTTGTCTCTTATTATCTTTTTGATCCTGATGTCTGTTTTGCCAGTTATAAGTATGGCTACACCTGCTTTTCTCTGGATGCTATTTGCTTGGAGTATTTTTTTCCACCTTTTTAGCTTTGGTCTGTGTTTGTCCTTGTGGCTGAGGTGTGTCTCTTGTAGGCAGCATAAGGTTGGTGTTTGTTCTTTACTCCAGTTTGCTACCCTGTGTCTTTTTATTGGTGAATTCAGTCCATTTACATTTAGAGTGATGACTCATATATAAGGATTTCCTATATCCATTTTATCTTTTGTTTTCTGGTAGCCCTTTTTTGTTTAATTGCTTCTTTGCTTTTTTATGTCCATTGGCTATTTCAGTTTGGTGGTATTTATGATTGTTCTCTCTCTCTCTCTCTCTCTCTGTCTTTTTTTTGTGTGTGTGTTTGTTTTTTTTTTTGTTATGGTCCCAGTTCTGAGTTCTTTTTTGAGTGGTGACCATAGACTATGTAAAAAAAGTTTCATATATGCAGTGGTTCCTTTTCTTAAGGATACTTCTTATCTCCATTCTCTTTGGAAGTTTAAATTTTTACTTCCTCCCCTTTTATGTTTTTGTTGTTCCAGTTAACCCCTGTTTAGTTTTACTTTTTGTTTCATTTCTAATTGCCTCCTTCAATATTTCTTTAAATGCAGGCCTAGTGCTAGAGAGTTCCTTCAGCTTCTGTATGTCTGAAAATGTCTTTATTTTTCCTTCATATCTAAAGGATAATTTTGCTGGGTAGATTATTCTTAGCTGGTAACTTCTTTTCTCCAATATTGTGAATACTTGATTCCAGTCCCTCCTGGCTTGTAGAGTTACTGTTGAGAAATCTATGATAATCTGATGGGCTTTCTTTTATAGATTATGGTGTTCTTTTTTCTGGCTGCCCTGAGGATTCTTTCTTTGTCTTTGACCTTCAACATCTTTAGCATAATGTGCCTTGGAGAGGGTTGGCTAGGATCCAAGTAGCTAGGGGTCCTGTTTCCTTCTTGAATTTGAGGTTCCAATTCTTTCCATGGATTTGGGAAGTTCTAATGTTTTTTTTCTGAGCAGTTTCTCTGTGCCCATCTTATCCTCTGCTTCCTCTAGAATACCTATTATCCTTATGTTACTCTTTCTAATGGAGTCAGATAGTTCTTGTAGATACCTTTCATTTCTTTTAGCTCTTAGGTCTCTCTGTTCCTCCTTCTGTGACATTTCCAAATTTTTGTCTTCGATTTCATTTTTTTTTTTTCTCCATCTTGTCAGCTCTGCTTCCTATGCTGGCTATTTCATCTTTCATTTCTTTTATTGTGTTGTTTATCTCCAGAGTTTCTATTTGCTTCTTTTTTACAGATTCAATTTCCTTTCTGAGATCACTTAGCTCCTGCTGTGTACTCAGTCAATTTTTTTTTTTTTATCTCTTTGAGTATTTTCAGAATTGCAGTCTTGAATTCTGTGTCATTTAGTTCATATGTTTTTATATGTTCAAGTTTCTTTTCTGGAGATTTTTCATTTTCTTTCTGAGCACCTTTGTTCACTAGGATACTCAATACTGTTGAAGAGTTTCTGTTCCTGGACATGAAGACTTTTCCCCTGGTAGATGTGGAAAGATCTTTCTTTTAATTCCTTGCTGGTGTTGCTACAGTGTCTTACAATATTTTCTCTTGGTTATTTGGTTTCCTAGAAGTAGGCTTCTCTTTGACTCAGTCGCCCTGGTCTCTGTATGCCTCCTCTTTGGGAAGGTATGGTAGGTGATGGTATTCTATGCCTCCAGGATCCCACTGCTGTCAGAAGCTGCCACGCTTGTGCCTCTCAGTTTTCCTGGATCCCTCTGCTGGCTTCAGCTGGAAGGGTAGGGGTGGGGTTTGTTGGAAAAGGCACAAGTCTGATTGCGGTAGGAGGGTGATGGTGGCTTCATGGCAGCAGCTCACTGAATGCAGGCTCTGGGCAGAACTGGAGGGGAAGAGGGAGTTTTTGGAGAGAGCAAGGGGGTGCAGCCAGGTTTTTCAGCTGGAGCACTACCTCATCGAATGCCACTCTGCCCTTCAGCCACCAGCATACTCCTGCTGCCAGCACCCTAGCCACTGGAATGCCCACTTCTTGCTCTGGGTACTGGCCTCATGCTCCTTGGGCCCCCGCACTCCAGCTGCCTGACCCATACTCTGGCAGCCAGCCTCACACTCCAGTCACCCTTGCTGATCTCTGGCTGCTGCTAGTGCCTTGTTCTGGCCTCTTGTATTGTGCTATGGCTGCCCACACATGCTACGTCTGCTCTCCCTGCACTCCTGCCCCAGCAACCCACCTACTTCTGCCCTCAGCCTTGCATGCTGGCTGCCTGTGCCTCCACCCTTGTCTGTTCCTGGCCTCCAACCCACCCAGAGTCTCCCTACACCTTGACTCATGTTCCCACACTCCCACCTCAGTCTCTCTTCTGCTGGTCTCTATGTCAGCCTCTGGGTTGATCACCAGGTAGGTCTCTGGGTCACACTCTGCAGCATGTCTTCATGCTGCTCCCTTTCTTTCTCTCTCACTCGCCTCCCTTTCTCTGGCCTTTAGGTGTTTTCTTGCGATGAGTAGGTCTCTCAGCTGAGGCTATGCATTGCTTAGGGATTCTCTGGTTGGATTTTAGCTGTTTAATTTGTTGTTCTTTCCAGGAGAGATTTCAAGAGTTCCTCTCATGTCGTCATCTTGATGACATCTCTGTAAAATTTTTAATTCATAAAATAATGTGGCATATTTTGTAAGAAAGATATGGCAAGTGAGTTGGAAAGATATACATTAAATATCTGGACAATGATGACTATGATGAAGGGAGAAGAGTGGGGGTAAAGAAATAAAACTCAAAATTGGATGTAACTGAGGAATATAAATAATCAAATCATATCAATCCACTTGTATAATTGAGGCCTAACAAATTAGAAAAAAAAAAGAAACAAATGAACAACTTTATGATACAACTATACCAATACTTAGGAGAGAGTTAAAAGTAAATAATTAAGTGGATCTGTATTTTTTTGACATGGAAGCATCTCCAAGACATATTGTTAAGTGAAAAGAGCAAGTGAAAGGACCATATGTACAATGTTATAATAGGTAGGAAAATCAAAACCACAAAATAAAACTCTCTTACACACACACACGTGCACACATGTATGCAAATGAATAAAGTTTTTAAAGAGATAACTATGGAAAAATATAAATAATGATGTGAGAAAATTTCCTACATTATTTATAAAAATTTACAAATAGTACAAAATAGATAATAAAAAACAAAGTCCAGGAAAAACAAAAATGCAATAAGAAAGGAAATGTAGCCCTAATGATTACAGCTTTTACAATGAACAATATTTCAGTCTCAATAACATAAAGTGTTTGGGCTTCATTTTATTTGCTCTTGTTCTCTCCCTCTACACAAGTATGCATTAACACACAAACACACACACACACACGCACACGCGCGCATCTGTTAACTTCCACAAGTATTTATGTCCACAAATATTCATGTCATAATAAAATTTTATTCACTTACAGTGTGAAATATAACTCTCAAGCAGACCATATCCTTGCTTCTTATGGTCACATCATCCCTATCTGTCTGTCTATCTCTCTCTATCTCTGTCTCTCTCTATATCTCCATCTCTATCCCTATCTCTATTTACTTATCTCTATCATCTATATCTCTATTATCTATATCTGTATCTATATCTATATGTGTCTCAGCTACATAGCAAGTCAAGTTTTCAAGGACTGCCATGAAGTTAAAACAAGAGAAGATAAATGATGCTACTATTGAAGAGTGTCAAACTCTTCAATTATGATGCAGTCATTAATTTTCAGTTGTTCATAACTTACCTGTACATAAAGCTTAGAAGACTTAGTTATAATGTTAATGTTATCAACCTTGATAATGCAAAAGTCAAGTATGGATTACAGAGGTACAAAGTGAAGTGTAGAATTACTGAATGGATGGGTTAGGGAGCTAATATCTTAATTGCATAAAGAAGTTTAAGATAATGTTCACTTAGGTAGCACAGATACTAAAATTGTGAATGATACAGAGAAAATAGCATGACCCCGACACAGGGATGACATGGTAATTTGTAAAGACCATTAAAAGATATTGATGAAACAAAAGATAAAGGTTAGGATGTCATTTATAGTTGTAAAGGTAATCAACAGAGCAACTAAAAGAGGAGGTAGAGGAGGTATTTAAAAATGTGCTGATTTTAAAAATCTATCATATGACAGATTAAATAGATAATGTCTAATATTGATAAATCAAGAAATGGCAGTAGAAGCATATCGAGGAATACAGGTGTATATCTGTTAGGGTGCTTTACCCCAATAACAAAAATAACACTAATTCAATTTGACTTGGATTGTAAGGAAATGTATTGGCTCTCATCAGTAAACATCCAGAGGTAGGACAAATTTAAGTTTGAGCCAATCTGCTATCTCAAGCTCTGTTTCCCAGCACTTCTCTTGGCCCTGAACTTATTCATGTGTTGGCTTAATCCTCAGGTGGCTATCAAGATGGCTGTCATTCCAGTTCTTTCCACATTTCCAAGTGTTGGAGAAACTGATTGCTAGTTCCCATGAGGAAAATAAAGTTTCACTTTTCCCTCTCTTACATTTTTATATTCTGACAAAAAATAAGCTGATTAACAGAAAGACTGGTGGTGGGAACATTCATACTTCATAGGAAAGGAAGACTGGAACCTCTTCCATGGTAGAGGCTGAGCTGTTTGGAGGCAGGCCAAGGACTCGCGTGGCCTTAGGAAGTAAGTACATGTTGTTCTTGAGTGGCACACCCTGACGATTACTCTCCTCTTCCGGTAGGTATAATTAATGTTTCATTTCTGTCCCAATGCTGCTGGGGAAATTTGGAAAGAGTTGGTGCCCGGACTTGAGGTAAAGAGTTGAAAGGAAAAGTGGAATCCCTCACCCCAGGGCAGAGATGTTTAGCAATATCAGTCAGCAGAAGAGAGTTGTGTCTAGAAGAATCTTGAGCTCAGAGATGTGGACTGAGGAGCAGCTTCTTACACACATTAGGGGATGTGTGTAGTAATTTAGACCAAGTAATCTGCTAGCAGCTTGAGTCATAATTAATTGGGTATCATTATCTAGGTATAAAGAAAATTAATGACCTAATTTTATGTAGGGGTTTCAAATAGATTGGATCTCAACCCAATCCTTTCCTGGGAAAATGTTCCCTTAGTCTGCAGAAAAGTCAATCTCTTCTATAAATGAGTTTCCAGGACAGAATTCATGACCTGGCCAATGGAGGGGAAGGCTCCTATTTAAGACATGACTAACTCCTGTCCATTTAGCTATTGATTTGATTTTTTAAAAAGATTTATTTTATTGTTTGAGAGAAGGTACGTGTGTATGTGAGAGAGAGAAAGAGAAGGGGGAGGGCCCAGAGCAGTCTCCATAGTTGTATATCATTAGATGTGAAATAGTTTCATTCCACACAGGTGGATGTGGGGAAGCCTAGGATGGGAACTGAGCCGGGGTCCTCCCACATGGGAGGCAAGAACCTTCACCACTGAGCTATCCCAGTGGTTACCAGTTGTGCCAGAGGTCATGATATGGGTTTGCATGGGCTGGGGCCAGGAATTAAACCCCGAACCTGGTAATTGAGAGGCAAGTGCTCAATAGCCAAGCTACCCCGGCATCCCTTGATTTGATTTTTTAAACGACCACTTGTGTGTCGTGTGTAGCTGTGCTTATTTATGTTCAATAAAAAATTATAGCAAGTCAGAGATTGGACCTGCTGAATTCTCCTTCCACAATGCCTGCCATGTCACTATGTGTAATTAGGCTTCTAATGAAAGAATCCATGTGTTGGTGAGGCTGGCAATGTAGATATTCTGGTCAAATATGAGAGAATTTTAAAATGCTGGACAATACTATCAGGAAAAGCAATGGATTTCCTGATTCCTAGAGACCTTTGTGAATGGAAGAGACTGAAACTTGTCCTGATAGTTTAACTGTTCATCTATGTGAAGGAAGAATGCAAAATCAGAAGGGCTTCAAAGGCCTTTTCTAATTCTGGATTTTTACATATTTAAATTTAATAGTACAAATAAAATTTAAGCTTCCCATTTTGTTTTGTCCCCCAGATACATAAGTTTAAATGGAACAGTAGAAAAAATAAAAACTTGAATTTAAAGTTGTTTTTCCTGAAAATGACATATTTATTATTTGCCACAAATTCTATACAGGTTTGGAACAGAATTCTTTTCCCATTTATTCCTAAGAATTATTATATTCAGGAGAAAGGTATAGGGAAGAGTGTTTCTTTCTGAATAAGATTTTATTCAAGGTTGGCAGCCAGTGAAGTTCTAGGAAATAATAACAGGGCAATAATCATTTGTTCTGTCTGCAAAATGTTTTTCCATAGAAGGACTTTGAAGAACATTTAGATATGGTGACCTCATTAATCCCAACCACATTTATGTGAGAGTATAGGTGTATACGTACGACAATGTTATAGACAGCCAAAGGGCTGCAAAAGAGTGTTAAATGATTTGTCAAAGGCTGACTTCAGATCCCTAGGAACAGTTTGATGATTGTTTTCTTATATTTTAATTACTGACAGTGCCTTAATATGTTTATCTTCCAAGAGTATAGGAACGTCTTAAGTCTTTGGAATAAGTGTTTCTTTTAAAACATAATTTATTTTACTTCACCAGATTATGAAAGTAGCACATTATCATTGTGGAAAATTTGGAAAATATAAAACAGTAGGAAGATGAAAAATGTCACCAAAATCTCACACTCTCAAAAACAATATTCTTTCTCTCTTGAAATACCTGGAATGGCTTCAGACTTCTTGATCAAGCTCTCTGACTGATACATTGGATCATATGGTTCAAAATCTACTGTGGGACTTCTTCATGCCAGCTGGCTGGGGTCCATATCATAGGTTAGAGGTATGGATTCAGGGAGGTATGAATTCAGAAGGTCAAATAAATGAAAGAGGACGTAGCTCCAGAGAATTGTACCGGCATACACATTCCTTGCTTCTCCTTTGCCTAAAATGGGGCAAAGTTAACCAGATGAAATTAAGCCCCCCTTTCATCACGTGGGCTTCTCTGGGTCATAAGGTAGGTTTTCCTCATTTAACCTGCGATCTGTTATAATAATGGCCTCCTCCTCCCCACTCCCATCTCTTCTCTTTTTTTCTTTTCTTTGCATCTTACAGGTACATTTATTCATGCCAGGAAGAAAATGGCACACCTTACAACTATGCAGTGATGTTCCACGTTTCCATCTGGCACAGCCTGCTGAAATTAATAGCCAAACTGGCATCGATTTGATGGGCACTCCAAGTAAAGCTGGTCAATAATGACTATGACCAGGTGTAGGACTTGAAGCTTTCAAAGCTGTACTTTTTTTTTTTTTCATTAAATTTTTTTTTCATTTCATTTCATTTTTCATTTTTTTCATTTTTTTCATTTTTTTTTCATTTTTTTTTTCATTTTTTTTCATTTCATTTTTTTCATTTAACTTTATAATTGATGAAGTCCATCAACCTCATTCCTACCCAGACCTCCTGGTAAACCTGGGGATAGCAAAGCTTCATGGAAACCCAAACATTTTAATTAAGGAGGCTTTGAAGCATGTCGGTGCAGGACCAGTGGCTCAGGCCACCTGCAACCCGTATGGCTGACTCAGGAAGGTATTTCTTAAATAATGACTTCATCTGTAAGGATAAAAACTATGCAGTGGAAACAATATCAACTTTTGAAATTGGAGTATAGTATCAGCGGGATGGTTTTGAAGAGAGCAAATTCCAATATTAATGAGGATGAAACAGTTATTGTTATACCGAAGTCAAGGTGTTCGCTGATTGGGGTTTTCTATTCAAGAACAAGACGTGGTTACATTAAGTAGTTTTATTTACTTGTAGCAAGTAAAGGAGACAGAAGCTTCACATCCAAAGCTGTGTCTCCTGGAAGGGAGACTTAGCCATTGCTTGTATACACTACTTGGTGAATTACACGTTGTTTTCTTTGTAGCTGGCTACACTTCTCCCATAATTTCCTGTCAAGTTCAACCTATTTACAGATACCTCTGCAAAATACTGTGCTACATTTTAACATTTAGCAAGAATAGAATTTAAGGAAGCGGGCTGGCTCAGTGGGTTAAGCACTCGCTTTGCAGCCCTGGGGTCCGAGTATCCAGTCTCGGCTCCAGCCCGTGTGGACCCATAAATCAAACAGGGGTGTGCTTCCCATGCAAGAGGCTCCCAGTTTGATTCTCGCTGGGGCAAGCTTCCCATGTGTGGGACGCCCCCCAGTTCAGTCCCCAGCTTGTGGGGGTGTGCCTCCCATGCAGGAAGCCCCCAGCTTGGTCCCTGCCCTATGGGGCCCATACCCACCTGTGAGTGGAATGAACATGTCGAAAAAGTGATGAGATGCAACTATGAGACTGCTCTGGGTCCTCCTTCTCTCTGTCTCTCTCTGTTCCTTTCTGTCAAAAACAATAAAACAAATCTTAAAAAAAAAAAAATAGAATAGCGTTTAGTAAGAACCACTCAATCCTTGAGACCCTTGTCTTATCTAAGATTTTGTCTGTGAAGGAAAATGTTTTCAAGCTTTAACAACTAGCTGTTCAGAACTTATTATATACTGTGTCAGGTACTATTGATGATAAAATGGTTAAATAGCTGAACTACCTGTAAGAGGCTGGACTCAACAAGAAGTGAATTTGACTGTGTGAAACAATAGTGGCTTAAATATAAAAGGTTTTATTCTTTTCCAGAAATGAAAACTAGAGGTGGTACTCCAGGAGCGGACTAGTGGGTCCACAGAGTCACTGGATCCTGGGCTCCTTCTACCTTTCTACTCCATTATCCTTAGCCGGTGGCTTCCATCCTGAAGGTCACCCCGTAATTCAAGATGGCTTTCTTAGCTCTAGCTGTCCCCTCTTCACCTCAGGCAGCAGAAAGGTGGAAAGAGGAAAGGTCCAACCTTCCACTTGAATCTGTTCTCCTTAGGCAGCCTTCCCGTAAGTTCCAGAAAACATTTCTCTCTATATTTCATTGATCAGAAGTTAGGCACATAACCATACTTGACAAGGGAGGCTGGAGAGATTAATTTCCATGTAGGTTTATTGCCCATACTAAATAATTGGGGCTTTGTTACTAAAAGGTAGGGGAGAATGGTAGCAGTGGCAATTTAAATTTCTGTCTTAGGAAATTAAAGTCTACCTGGAGAAATAAGAAATTGTAGGCTTGAAAATACAATTAATAGTGTACTGGGAAGGATCAAGCAATGGATTGATGAAATTTGGAGGAAGAAGAGAAGTATCAAGGCAGACTGGGTAAGCTTCTCGGAAGAATTAGGATCTGAACTGTCCTTTGAGGATGAGACAGATTCAGTAGTCACTAGAGACTGAGGAGGGCATCCTGACAGAAACTGGACAACACAGACCAGCCTTGGGCAGGAGCAGCAGTGACCAGAGGTTAAGCTGGGATATAATGGACTCTGGCTGGAAGGGAAAGAATACTGACTAATTTTTTTTAATTACCCAAAAAGGTTCTAAGACTGCTTAGAACCTTGCCAGGATAAAATGTGAATACCTAATTTACTTCCCAGTTACTGGAATTGACACTCCTATATTCTCTACATGACTCACGCCAGCAGAAACGATCACATTAATTTATTCTAATGAGTACCCCTAATTTTGGATTATTCAAATAGCACAGAGAGTGTAATAAGTGACTATATGACAGAGGTCATCAAAATACATGAGACCCCCAACAGCACAGCCCAAACCTATTACTCATTAAATGAGGACAGGCAGAGAAAGCCTACAACTAGAGGGTTCTGGGCCTCTTTCCTAAATAGTAATTGTTTATTTCATGATTCTTCTGTGCTCCAAACAGACCTTAAGCTGCCCCTTCTTAATTTGCTCCCATAAAGGATTATAAACTAGAGAGGAGGCTGGTTTAAACAAAGTAATCAGAAAGTAAGCAATCTTTTCTTTCTCTCTGGCTCAAAGCTTGTTTTGTCTGTTAGGCACTTTTCAGCATGCAGACTTCAAGGTCAAACAGAGGTCACTCTTTGCTTTTTTGAGGTATGGGTGCTTTCACATTATTTGCTCACTTTTATTGCTGAGAATAACCATCCATTTGTTCACATAACTGGAGCCTTCCCTGCACAAAGTCTTGAGAGTGGGCACGGGCAGGGGACTTAAGCCCATTGCACACAAAGCAAACAAGTTCAAATCTCATTAAATGTCGGACTTTGCAGCAAGGATACAAACATTTCCAATTTAGCAAAGGAAGATAGAAATGTGACATAGAAGTATTCTAATCATTTAGTGGAATAAATCACACCCACATGATACTAAAACTGTCAACTTGGTGGAAAAAAGAGGATAAAACTCCATTAATAATAGAACAGCAATACTTACTTTTTCACATGAGAAAAATTCCATTACCACAAACAGCCGGGGCCCTCAGATTGCTTTTGTTCTAGATCAGTGGAGTACTGTTATAAAGAATATATTTCTAGTAAAGATAGCTTGGATTTGAAGATGACACCTAGCTGACTTTTTAGACTGAACCAGCAGAGACGGTGAACCTTTCTGTGCCCATTTTAAAAGGTAGACGCTTCATGTGGGCACACAGCTTGGTGAGTGGAGTGGAGGCTGGACTTCAGCTTCACTTTGCATCTTCAGCCAGGGCACAAATGTACAACCTTTTGGGATGTTGGGACAGCTCAGCGGCTGAGCGCTTGCCTCACAATCAAGAGGTCTGGGATTTACTTCTCAGCTCTGGGTCGTGCAAACCCATATGCTGAACGGTGGTGCAACTGGTAACCACTAGGATGGCCCAGTGGTGAAGGCTCTCATCTCCCATGAGGGAGGCCCCAGTTCAGTTCCCGTCCCATACGGTCCACATCCACCTGTGTGGAATGAAACCATGTCACAACTAATGATGTACAACTATGGAGACTGCTGTGGGCCCTTCTCTCTCTCTCTCTCCCTCTCCCTCTCCCTCTCTCTCTCCCTCTCCCTCACCCTCTCCCTCTCCCTCTCTCTCATCTCCTCTCAAAAATAAATTTAAAACAAATTTTAAAAAAGTGTACAACCTTTTGCAGAGGGCCTGGTTGCACCAGATTATTCTTTTCAGGCCTGTTTGTAAGTTGACTCTCTAAAATGTTTTCCCTTAAGTCTACCCCAGGACAGACCTTAGTATATGCCTTTTTAGTGAGAAGGTCCTTTATGGTAAAATTTCCCATTGAAGGATTTGGACAAATGCTTCCCCCCTGGTTTTGGAAGCACTTCAGATTCATCCTACAAGGGTCTTGTGAGCTGTGTCCCCTCAATAATACCTTAGAGAGTTTTTTTTGAAGGTCAGAGAGTTAGGAAAATTGTGAAACGCGTAGGGACCAGGTCTGGCATGTAGCAAGTGCCAAGCTATTATTATTGTTATTCGGGTAGAGGCCGTTGCTTTGGAAAGTAGAGTGACTTAGTGGAAAGACTTTAGGGTCTATACCTTAGAGAAATTCTATTTGGTTGTCCCAGAAGATATGTATGTTTATGACAGCATTACATTTAATAGTTAAAAACTAAATCAACTGGACCATTTATAGAAGGCCAAAATCATATATCATTGTATATTCACACAAAGAAAATTTTTAAAAGATTAATTTAATTGTTTGAGAGAAGGAAAGAGAGAGAAGGGGGGAAGGCCCAGAGCAGTCTCCGTAGGTGCACATCACTAGCTGTGACATAGTTTCATTCCACACAGGTGGATGCGGGACTGCGCTGGGTGGGAACCATAATGGGGGCCTCACGTATGGGAGCCAAGAACCTTCACTGCCATCCTGGTGGTTACCAGTTGCAACGCAGGTCAGCATGTGGGTTTGTTTGCATGTGCCAGGGCCAGGACTCGATCCCCGGGCCCCTCGGTTGCAAAGCAAGTGCTCAATCAGCTGAGCTATCCCAGCATCCCCCATACAAGAAAATATTACACAGCAGTTACAACGATGAGTCACAGTTTCGTGTCTGCACAATGATAAATCTTAAAACAATACAGAAAAGCTAATTGCAGGGTATGTAGAGTGTGACAACATTAAAACAGTTTAAAAACCTGCAAAAAAGTACCATATATTGCTTACAGATACATGAATATGTAGCAAAAACATAAAACACGTACAAGAATGATTAACACTAACTTCCTGATCTTGGTAATTTCTGGAGAAGAAAGAAGAATGAGATTGGAAAGAAGATACAGAGAAAGCCATCATTTGTACCTGCAACATTTTTGTTCTCTAAAAAACTATCTGGAGGAAATGTGGCAAACTATTAAGATTTAATTTGGTACAGATAATGCTGGATATACTAGGTGTTCATTGTATCTTTTACACTATTCTATGAGAGAATACCATAATAAAATAACAACAACAACAAAAATGATGCATTGCTCAAGGGTATTTGTATTCTTGATTTAACAGATTCTTTTCTGTCTTCTAAGCTCATCAGGTGCTGAGACAGAGAACTCACCACTGAATGAGATACAATCCCAGTCTTTAGACAGTGGTTCTCACACTTTATTGTACACCAGAGTCACTGGCAGGCTTGTTAAAATGCAGATGCTGGGCCCACTTCCAGAGTCACTGACTGAGTACGTCTTGCATAGGGTCTGAGAATTTGCATTCCTAACGAGGGTGATGCTAACGTTGCTGATTTGGGGACCATGCTTGTCTTTAAGTCATTTAAGATGACTGTGGAAGGAAAGCCATTACTCCTACTATGAGGATTCCAAGAACTGGTGAACGTTTGAACTATTTTCTGGATGGCATGCTTGGCCAAGTCTCTAAAGTACACTTATGCTGTGCACCCTGGGCCACAAGGAACACAGGAAACACATCTTCCTGGCTTCTCTAGAAATGTAATTTAACCCCTTTTACTCCTTCCTACTTGTGGTTGTGTGTATTTCAATTCATTAAAATTTTAGATTCCTTGGAGCAAACATACATCCTGTTTGGTGTACACCATGTATGTATAAAATGTTAACAGTAGTTATCCTTGATGACAGAATTATGGGCAATTAAAAAGAAATCCTTTTGCTGGGATGCCGGGATAGCTCAGAGGTTGAGCACTTGTCTTGCAATTACAAGGTCTGGAGTTCGATTCCTGGCCCGGCCAGTGCAAACCCACATGCTGAACTGCGGCACAACTGGTAACTGCCAGGATGGCTTGGGTGGTGAAGGTCCTGGCCCCTAGTTTGGTTCCTGCCCCACGAAGCCTCACATCCACCTGTGTGGAATGAAACCATGTCACAGAAATGATATATAACTATGGAGACTGCTCTGGGCCCTCCCCCTTCTCTCTCTCTCTCTCTCTCTCTCTCTCGTTTTCTCTCTCACCTTTTCTCAAAAATAATAAAATAAATCTTAAAATAAATCATTTTGCTTGTCTGCATTATCTAACATTTCAATAACAAACATTCCCATTATGAACAAGTATGAATTACATAATTAGAATATTATAGTAAAATAAATATATATCGAGTTTTGTTAAGCTCTGTTATGAGGACAGAGATGCTAAAAAGTAGGAGATGCTAAGAAGTAATATGAATATCTACTTGCCTTTAAGAGGTTTATGATCTCATTCGTAAGAGAGAACATACATTGGGAAAATATTTAGTAATAAGACAAGGTATTCAGTGCTCAAGAGAACTAAATGTACAGTTGGAAAGTCCTTGGAAGGAAAAGTGACTGGGCTGAGTGTCCCTAGGAGAGAGGCATGTAGGACCAGCATGGATGATAAACCAGCTTGGCGTGGGCCAGTGCCTAAGCAGAAGATGAGGGAGAATGCAAGCATCTCTACAAGTCCTCACGGTGCCTCTGTGACCCAACACGACAGCCCAGTGAATACTGTTGAGTGAAGCGAAGTCTTGAAAAACTATTGAATTCCTATGGAAACGTCACTTGGGCCCAAGTACACATTCAGCATAACTGTGGCTCATACCCTTGCAGACTGCAGGCACAGGAAACAGAAACCAAAATGAACTTCACTGTGGGTTAATGACAAGTGTGGGAGAAAAGACTGTCATTTTCATCTTTTACATGGTTTCTGCATTGATGACCATATCCACAAAGTGCGTCTGTGAATGTGTAAAGAAAGATCCCTCTGGGCTGGACACACCTCTTAAATGTGTTCTCTACTTTTGTCATTAAGATTGAGGAGTTCTCTGTGGATTCTGGGTCTTCTAGTTTCTCTGGTCAAAACCATAGTTACCCTGAGGGAGCAGGTCTTCACTTTTCTGTGTTTGGATTGTTAACATTTTTCTGTTTTAAAAGTACTGGGGAGGAGGAAAAAAACAGGCTAGAAGCACAAATACCATTGCAAAAGTATTCCCACACTATTAATTGGATAAATCCTCCCCCCCCTTTTTTTTAGCAGATTTAAAATAAAACTGTTGGGAAGCTGGGATGGCTCAGCGGGTTAAGTGCTCGCTTTACAGCCCCGGAGCCTGAGGATCGAATCCCGGCCCCGGCCCATGTGGACCCATATGCTGGCCTGGGGTGTGCCCCCAGTTCAGTTCTTGCTGGGGCCTATGCAGGAGGCTCCTGGCCCAGTTCCTGCCCTGCACAGCCCTGTGCCCACCTGTGGAGTGAAATTATATGGAAAATTAATGCTGTCAACTATGGAGACTGCCCTGGGCCCTCCCCTTCTCTCTGTCTCTCTCTGTCTGTCTCTCTCTCTCTGTCAAAAAAACAATAAAAATAAATCTTAAAAAAAAAACAAAAACAAAAACAAAACTACTGTTAAGCAGAGCTGAATATACAGTGAAAAATACTTCCATGCTAGTTGAGTAATTTCCCCTCTTCCCAGATTGTTATTACTGTTAAACATAGGTAGATATACTGTGGAGCTAATGAAGTTAAAGCTACCTTCCCAATCTTAATTTATAGAGTTCTTTCCTAAGTCCTGTACCTAATTTTTGATTAGTAATAGTGTTTTCTTTTTTTAAAAGAGGCCTCAAATTGGGGGAAGCTGGGATGGGTCAGCGGGTTAAGTGCTCACTTTGTAGCCCCAGGGGACTGAAGATCAAATCTTGGCTCCGGCCCTTGTGGACCCATATGCTGAACTGGGGGTGCTTTCCATGCGGGAGGCCCCCAGTTCAGTTCTCGGCCCCCCTGTTTTGGTCCCTGGCTCAAGGGGGCGTGCCTCCCATTCTGGAGGCCCCCAGCCCAGTTCCCGCTCTGTGCAGACCCCACCCACCTGTGTGGAATGAAACCATGTCGAAAACTGATGATGTACAACTATGGAGACTGCTCTGGGCCTTCCCCCTTCTCTCTGTCTCTGTCAAAAACAATAAAATAAAAAAATAAAATAAAATAAAAAACACACACAAAAAAACCCAATAAAATAATTCTTTTTAAAAAAATCTTGGGGAAGCCGGGATGGCTCAGGGGGTTAGGCACTCACTTTGCAGCCCTGGGGACCGAGGATTGAATCCCGGCCCCGGCCTTGCGGATCCATATTCAGTTCTCACTGGGTGAGACCCCGGCCCAGTTCCTGCCCTGTGCAGCCTCACGCCCACCTGTGGAATGAAACTATGTGGAAAAACCGATGATGTGCAACTATGGAGACTGTTCTGGGCCCTCCCCTTTCTCTCTGTCTCTGTCTCTGTCAAAAACAATAAATAAACCTTAAAAAAAAAAAAAATCTTTAAAAGAGGCCCCAAACTGTAGAAGATTTGGGCTCTGCAAAACCTGTATTCAATCGTACTGTTAAAAGGAGCTAAGGGAGTGCTATGTGAGGAAATTGTTCCCGTTGCTATTGTAGACAGGACGCAGGCACCCACAGAACGCTAGGACTCTGGTTGCTATGCTTAGACTGAGAGCATCATTCTCTTCTTGGATAAGCCTTTGTGGAGTTGGCAAAAGCAGCGGAGGAGCTGTGTCTAATATGTAAGACTCCTCACTTTCTTTCTCACCAATTGCTTTATCTAGAGGGACCAGGGCTTGAAGGAGAAAAATGGTCCAGGAAGTATAATTCATTTTCAGCAGCTCATGAACGTTCATTTCCTGCCTCCTTCAACAGCATCCAGAATTGAGCAAGCCATGTAGTCTTTGTGTCAGGTGCTCTCTGTGACTGAGCCTTGGGGAACTTAAGTTCCAACACCTCCAGAGAAGGGGCCTTGAAATGATCATGAAAATGGGTTCTTTTGCTACATTTGGACCACATTTCACACTCTTCTGAGTAAATATCTTTGCTCTTCCTCTCTGCCTGCAAGACCCCACTAGTCCCTCAGTATAAGCCCAGGGCCTTCCTCTTGCATTGCCTTCCCAGACCTATCCAATCCTTTTGCTTGAGATACGTACCTAGCACTTCTTGAACGTATTAGGCGTTTAGACTCCAGCTCTTATAACCATGTGATCTTGGATAAATAATAACCTTTCTGAGCCTAGAGTTCTCCAAAAATAATTCATTTTCCGTACTATTATGTGTTCATTTTATGATTAAAATATTTTCTGATGACGATAATAATTCCCACTGATGTCATCATTGGCATTAAGCTTAACTAAGACCGTATATGTAAACATCTTTTGTAAACTGTAAAATGCTGTACAAATATAAGGTACAGGCAGAAGTGATAGTCCAAATATTTAATGACCTGTAGGCACTGGCCTTAACCAATTAGAATAGTCTTCAACCACAGTTTTAGAGCAGGGTCCAGTAGGCTCCCTGGTGGGCCAGACATTAACTCTTTATTTGCTGGGTTAAAGGAAGATTTGGGATTTCCTGAAGGAGACGCTGAGGTAATGGGGGCCTAGTGGAAAGAGCTTGAGGGGCTAGGGCTACAATTATCAAAAACATTTTAATATTTTAACAAGCATTTTAACTTGTATATCAGGATAACATATTATTGCTTAAAAAACAATACTCTTTTATTCATTTGCTAAAAAGCAATAGAGTTCAGCATGTACATATTCAGTGTATACGTTTTTTCAAAAAGTATGTCCAATCCTCTATTTTTTTTAAAAAGATTTATTTTATTGTTTTTTACAGACAGAGAGAGACAGGGACAGAGAGAAACAGAAAGAAGCAGGTAGGCCTGGAGGAGTCTCCACAGTTGTACATCATCAGTTTTCAACATGGTTTTGTTCCACACAGGTGGGCGGGGGGCCTTGCAGGGTGGGAACTGGGCTGGGGGCCTGCTGCATGGGAGGCATGCCCCCATGAGCCAGGGGCTGAACGGGGGGGCAAGAACCGAACTGGGGGCCTCCCTCATGGGAAGCACACCCCAGTTCAGCATATGGGTCCACACACGCGGAGGCTGGGATTCGATCCTGGGTCCCTGGGGCTGCAAAGCAAGCACTTAACCCGCTGAGCCATCCTGATTTTCCCCAATCCTCTTTTATATTCCAGTAGTTTGCAATAGTATTTCAGAACTCAGTTAAACTTGACAAGCAAATCCTAATTTTTGAGACCTCCTGTTTTTACTCTTAGAAATGTCCAGCCAATCACATCAGAATATATATGCTTTTCAAATACATATGGAACCTTGATTAAGACAGACCACATCCTGGACAATTAAATAAACTTCAACAAATTTCAAGGAATTGAAATAATATAAAGTATGTTCTTTGACCCCAATGGACTTGAACTAGAAAGCAATAACAAAAAAGGTAACTGGTAAATCTCCACACCCTTGGAAATTAAACACACACCTAAATAATCTGTGGGTCAAAGAGACAGTCCCAAAGAATATTAAAAAATATTTTTGACTGAATAAAAAGGGAAGAAAACACAACACATGTCAACTATACATTAATACATCACAGCACATAAAACTTTGTGTGATGAGGTGAAAGCAGTGCTGAAAGGGAAATGTATAACATCGAAATGCTTACATTAGAAAAGAAGAAAAGTCTCAACTCAACAAATTAAGCTTGCACCTTAAGAAACTAAGAGAACAAAATAAACACAATATAAGCAGAAGGGAGGAAATAATAAAAAGCAGAAATCAATGACATTTAAAACAGAAAAACAGTAGAAAATCAAAATCTGGTTTATATCAATAAAATGATTAAATTCTAGACAGTGACAAATAAAAAAGGAGAAACAACACAAATGATAGATATCAGTAATGAAAGAGGGAATACCACTATAGACGCCCCCCCAGACATTAAAAAGAAATCCTACAGAGGATGCTGGGATAGCTCAACAGGTTGAGTGCTTGCCTTGTAACTGTGAGGTACAGGGATTGAATCCCACTCTGGCCCATGCAAACCCATGTACTGAACTGCGGTGCAACTGGTAACCACAGGGATGGAAGTGAGGGTTTTCACCTCCCATGTGGGAGGCCTCCAGTTTGGTTCTGCCCCATGCAGCCTCACATCCACCTGTGTGGAGAGAAATCATGTCACAACTAATGATGTACAACTATGGAGACTGCTCTGGACCCTTTCACTCTCGCTCTCTCTCACCTTCTCTCAAACAATAAATTAAATCTATAAAAAAAAAAAGAAAAAATACTATGAACAACTCTATGCACATAAAGTCTATAACTTGGATGAAATGAACAAATTATTTAAATGCCACAAACTTCCAAAACTCACCCAAGAAGAAATGAGTAACATATATATTAAAGAAATTGAATTCATAGATAAAAACCTAAAAAACAAACCAACAAATGAATGAACAAATCAAGCAAATAAAAAAATTCCAGGACCAGATATCTTCACTGGTGAATTCTATCAAACTTTTAAAGAACAAATTGCACCAATTCTACACAATCTTTCCTAGAAAACAGAGGAGAAAGGAATACTTCCTAACTCATTTTATGGGGCTAGAATTGCTTTAATACCAAAACTAGACCCAGACAGTACAAGTAAAGATAACTACAAACCAATATCCCTTATTAACAGTACACAAAATTTTTAATAAAAATATTGGGAAATCAAATCCCACAATATATAAAAGAATAATATTCCATGACCAAGTAGGGTTTAAACTAGGACTGCAGGGTTGGTTCCAAATTAAAAAATCAATCAATGTAATTCAGGAAAAATGATGAGAACACAGCAAACAATGCAGAAAAAGCATTTGAAAACATCCAGCATTCATTCATGACATAAACTCCTAGTAGTTTAGAAACAGAAGTGAATTGCCTTAATTTTAATAAAGGCCTTACAAAATACATGTAGCTAACACCATGCTTAATGGTGAAAGATTGAATGCTTTCCTCTAAGATAGGGAACAAAGTAAGGATGTCCTCTGTCATCCTGCCTGTTCAATATAGTGCAGGAAGTTCTAGTCAGAGCAATAAGGCAGAGAAAGAAAGTAAAAGGGATACAGATTAGAAAGAGAGAACGTTGTGCCTATTTGCAGGTGCCACGGTTTTCTATGTAGAAAATCCCAAGGAATTTACAAGAACATGTCCTAAGTTAATAAATGAGTTTTGTACAACCGTAGAATATTAGGTCAACTCACCAAAAAATGCATCATATTTTTGTATACTTACAGTAAACAATTTGGAAACCCAATTAAAAAGAACCCCTATATTATTTAAAAATTTAAAAAGAGAAATACTTAGATATAAATCTAACAAAACTTGTATAGGATCTGTATGCTGACAACTATAAATACCAAGGAAAGAAGTGAAAGGGTATAAATAAATGGAAAGACATACCCTGTATATAAATTACAAGACTCAATTTAGTTAAACATGTCATTTTTTCCCCAAAATAAGTCCATAGATTTAATACAAGTCCAATAGGATTTCTAGAGATATAGAAAAGCCAATTCTAAAATTTATTTGGAAAGGCAAGGGGACCAGAATAGCCAAAACAATTCTGAAAAAGAAGGAAAAAATGAGAGGAATCAGTCTACACGATTTCAAGACTTATTATAAAGCAACAGTAATCAAGACAATGTGGTATTGGTGCAGAGATGGAGCAATGGATCAATGGATCAGAATAGAATGTCTAGCAATTGATTCACAAAATGTGAATTGTTGACAAAGGTACTAAGGCAATTCAATGGATAGTCTTTTCAACACAAGGTGCTGGAACAACTGACCATCTATCTATCTACAGGCAAAAGTATACCACAAAAAAAATCTGAAAACAAAAATTTTGAACTCAATCTCACACTTTATACAAAAATTATCCCCAAAATGAATCATAGATATAAAAATAAAATATAAAACTTTTAGGAGAAAATATAGTAGAAATGTTCACAACTTGGAATTAGGGAAAGTTTTCTTAGACTTAATACCAAAAGCACAACCAATAAAAGAAAAACTTGATAAATTGAACTTTACTAAATGAAAAACTTTTGCTTTTTGAAAGACACTAGAAGAATGAAAAGCTACAGACTAGGGGAAAATATTTTCAAATCACATAACCAACAAAGGACTTGTATCTAGAAAAACTCAAAATTCAATAATATAAAAACAAACAACTCAATAAAAAATGAGGAAAACATCTTGCTATAGTTTAATTCCTATAATTCTCAAAATGAAGATGCTTATCATGATAGAAAATAATGGCCAGTAACTTTTGTTTGTTCACTTCCAATGTCTTTTTTAAATATAAGCTTCCTTTGATAACTTACATTACTATAAATGAGAACAAAAGTAATTAGTCCTTACATTTTAATTCTGTTTAATACTATAGGAAAAGTATAAGCTAAACATTTTATTCACTTCATTTTAATTAATGTGATCAACTCCTCCAGAAGACTTTTCTTGACCCTTAAGTATGATTTCAGTGTTTTGAAATGACAGTGCTTTGCCAGGTTCCTGTGCATATCTTTATCATAGCACCTTCTTTATCTTATAGTATTAATCTATCTGTATCTAATTTTTAAAGATTTAGTTTATTGTTTTGACAGAGAGAGAGAGAGAGAGAGAGAGAGAGAGAGAGAGAGAGAGAGAGAGAGAGAGAAGGGGAGGGCCCAGAGCAGTCTCTATAGTTGTACATCATCCGTTTTTTACGTGGTTTGTTCCACACAGGTGGGCAGGGGCTGTGCAGGGCAGGAACTGGGTTGGGGGCCTCCCACATGGGAGGCATGCCCCCTTGAGCCAGGGGCCAAACTGGGGGCCTCCCATATAGGAAGCTCACCCCGGCGAGAACTGAACTGGGGGCCTCCCACATGAGAATAACACCCCAATTCAGCATATGGGTTGGCACAGACCCTGGGGTTGCAAGGCAAGTGCCTAACCCACTGAGCCATCCCAGCTTCCCCTTATCTGTGTCTTAAGGGTAGCTTTTCCTTTATTCCTAAACACTAGCATAGTAGCTGTCAAGCAGTAACCACTGGGCATGTTTGCTGAACAATTAAAGACTTGTAAAAGAATAAATAAAAGTTATTGATAAGAGAATTAAATGACAACAGCAAAAACAATAAATCTGATGCTTTTAAAATGTTGCCAGACACATAGTAAGTAGTCAATAAATGTCAGTTCATTCATTCAACAAATATTAGTTAGATATCTACTATGTGTGAAGCACTATTATAGATGATAGGACACTGTAACCTATAAGCTTTTTATTTCATAGCTGCTAGAACAAGGAACAGCCCAAATCTCATGGAACTTACATTTTTATAGGGGAGACAGACAATAACTAAAATAAACAGGTGAAGTAAATAGTTTGTTAGAAGGTTAAAATAAGTAAATAAAGGTGAGGAACAAAAGACAAATGTCTAGACACTTCACCAAAGTGGATATGTCAGTGGACAATAAGCATATGAAAAGATGCTTAACATCATTAGCCATTGGATAAATGCAAATTAAAACCAGGATGAGATATAACTACACACCCATCAGAATGGGGAAAAAAACAAAACAAACCAGTAACAACAAAAGCCTGACAGTACCTACTGATGGTGAATTTGTGGAGCAACTGGAACACTCATTCATTGCTGGTAAGAATATAAAGTAGTACTCAGGAAAACAATTTGCCTGCTTCTTATAAAGTTAAACACATACTTACATATGACCCAGGGATCTTTCTCCTAAATATTAATTTTAGAGAAATGAATCTTACGTTCACTCAAAAACTTGCACATGAATGTTTATATTTGTAATCATTACCAAGCCCTGGAGAAAACCCAAATGTCCTTTAATGGGTGAATACACCAGGTACATTTATACTATTTAGCATTGAAATACTATTTAGCAATAAATACTGTTGCTAGTATAAATGAATATTATTTAGCAACAAAAAGGAATGAACTGTTATTACATGCAGCAACATGAATGTGTGCCAAAGGCATTATGTGGAGTGAAAGAAGCCAGTCTCAAAAGATTACATAATGTATGATTCCACTTATATAACATTCAGGAAAAAGACAAATTAAAAGAGTGATAGAGAACAGACCAGTGGTAGCCAGGGGTTAAAGATGAAGAGAGTATGACTAAAGAGAGCAGCACAGGAGATTTGGGGTTGGGTTAGAGATCTGCTTCTATCCTGATTGTGTTGAATTTTACACATAGAACTGTACACACACACATGTCAATTTTACTATATGTTAATTTAAGGAGAAAGAAAAGAAAGTCTACATCTAGGCATGGGACCCAATCCATCTGAAAGTTACAGTTTGCCAAAATTTTATGTTCCTGGGGAAGCTGGGATGGCTCAGTGGGTTAAGCGCTTGCTTTGAAGCCCCGGGGACTGACAATCAAATGTTTTCTTCCAAAAGGGGAAAAAAAAAAAAAATAAATAAAAATATATATATATATATATATATATATATATATATATATATATATATATATATATATATATATAAGGGGAAGGGCCCATAGCTGTTGCCATAGTTGTGTGTAATTAGTTTTCAACGTGGTTTCATTCCACACAGGTGGGCAGGGGCCACGCAGGGCAGAAACCAGACCAGGGGCCTCCCTCATGAGAAGCACACCCCTTCAAGCCAGGGGTCGAACTGGGGGCGTCCATATGGGAAGCTCTCCCTGGCGAGAACTGAACTGGGGACCTCTCATATGGGAAACACTCCCCAGTTCAGCATATGGGCCTGCATAGGCAGGGCCTGGACTCAATCCTTGGACCCCAGGGCTGCAAGGCAAGCGCTTAACTGGCTGAGCCATCTCGGTACACCCACAGATATCCTTAAGTTAAATAAATATATAAATATTTAAAAACAGCAAGAAAAAATAAACCAAAATCATACCTTCTTATAGTCTCAATAATACAATATGAGAGTTGATTTATTAGGTAAATAGTATCCTACCCAACTATAACATTATGTTTCAAATTATTGAAGCAATAGCCTCAATTTTTTAAAACCTAGGTTGGAGTTTTTTCTGATGTGAAATTGTTACCATTCAAATGCTTATTGTGTTGTATTTCTTCATTGACACAATTTCATTTTCTATTGATAAGCACTCTGGAGTTATTTTTGTAAAAAAAAAAAAGTGTATGTGTAAAGGTTCACAGTGGGTTATAAGCAATCTGTATTTTCCTTTTGCATTACTACTTTTACAGACAAAAACTTAAATTATAAAAACTGAAGTCAATTACTAACTAGAGTATCTTTCATATAGAAATTTTTTGGAACAGTGTTTTATTTTGTAGGCAAGAATGGGCTTAGTTACTCTTGATGCTTCTAAAAGGATTTCAATCAGTGAGTTCCCTTGAAAAGATTAAGTGTAAACAATTTGGCAGTTCCTCAAAAGTTAAACATAGAATTATCATATGACCCAGAAATTCCACTCTGATGTGTATGCCCAAAAGAACTGAAAACAGGTATTCAAATAAGTGCAGGCACACTCATGTTCTGAGTAGCATTACTCACAGTGCCAAAAAGGGGGACAGGATCCAAGATGGCGGCACGAGAGGAGAACGCCGATAACTGCCTGGGAAGGGCCTTGTGAACAGAGGGGAATCCACAGGGGAAACCCTGAGAAGAAACCTCAACTAAGAGAACCACACAACGCAGAACAACACACAAAGGTTAGAGAAAAAAGGGGAGAGCGGGAGAGGAAAAGGGAAGCAATGGTTCGGGGACAGAGACTCGGAGCGCGGCCCGGGGCTGGCAGAAACAAAGGGGGGTTGGGGGACTACGGTCAAAGTGGAGCTGGATCGAGGGCGGGCTGGAAGCCGAGACCTAGGGAGCGTGGAAGCCCCACAAGACTGTGGACAATTTAACATCTGATCTCAAGGGACAGCACGCAGTGCCCTAATCAGATCACGGAGCCTAAAGTGGAACAGGGACTGTGGAGCAGGGCGGCGGCACTTCCCGGTGGGCGGGGTGAGAGCAGGGCACCAGCCCACAACGGCTCAGAGCCCCTGATTTACGGAGGAGATTGACTGTGAGGGAGCGCCTTCCGAGGACAGGGCTCTTGGAGTGAGGGCTGGGGCTGGAATGGGTATAGCTGCCTTGGACGTGCTTGGAGTGAATCCGGCGGTCTCAACAGAGCTGCGAGCGTAGAGCGACTGCCGCCCGAGCTACGGCCTAGGCACACAGGGCTTTCGGTGCCCCACCCACCGCGCCTCCGCAGCGCCGCTACCAGCGTGCAACTGGGCTTTTGGCGCCCCGCCAACCAGGCCGCAGCGGCACCGCTGCTTGCTTGCCAGCGCACAATTGGGCTTTTGGTGCCCCGCTCACCAGGCCGCTGCGGCAGCTCTGCCTGCGCGGCAGTGCGCAGCTGGGCTCTCGGTGCCCCGCCCACTGGGCTGCTGCGCATCACTGTGTGTGCGCACCGGGCTTTCGGTGCCCCGCCAACCCGGCCGCCCCGTAGCGCCGCTGCCTGCTCGCTGGTGCGCTATAGGGCTTTTGGCACCCTGCTCACCAGGCCGCCGCAGCACCGCTGCCTGTGCGCGGGACCGGCTTTCGCGCCCTGCCCACCGGGCCACAGCAGCGCTGCTGCCTGCTTGCGAGTGTGCAGCTGGGCTTTTGGCATCCGGCCCACCGGGCCTCTGGGGCGTTGCGGACCGCGCGCACAACGGGGCTGCCTGCCGGGTCTCCGCAGTGTCATTGCCTGTGCGCAGGACTGGGAGGCCGACCAGGGCCTCTGCCAAGCCCCAGCCCATCCAAGTGCTGCCCTGCGGGTGTGGCTTACAGATACGATTGAAGGAGGGGCAGCCAGGAGGAGGAAAGACCAGAGCTCCTGGGCCCTGCCCCCACTGAACCACCAGCCCCCCTGCTGAAAGAGGATTCTACTATTGTGTCTCAGGCCCGCCCTAGCTCCTACTCACATGCCCCCACCCCTGGCCACACCTTTACTACCCTGCTATCTCACAGCTAAGACAGCAACCTGAAGTGCCCCAGGACACAGAAGCTGTCTGCTTCCCCCAACCCTCCTTCTCCCACAACTGAGTCTAAAAGAAAAAATAAAGAGAAGCCCATCTGATAGGCAAACCTCCAGAGGGAAAACAGACTCATGCGTAAAGCAAAAAGAACCACAGCAAACACAATGCACACCTCAGAATCCAAAGCCCCTCCAGAAGATCAGGGGCAGTCTCTAGTAAAGGACCTTGCACACTTGGAATCAAATCTAAGTGAAACAGAATTCAGGGCTGCATTAATCAAGACACTCAGAGAGCTCACTCAATGCTGGCAA
>PVKE010021912.1:0-26188 GCA_004027555.1 Craseonycteris thonglongyai
AAGACATCACCTCTTGGATTCTGGCAGCTCACAAGCCTAAATTCAGACACACTGAAGATGCCTAAAGCCAATGGGAGGGAAACAGGGCAGGTGTTCTAAGGAATCGAACACACTTGCTTGAATACATGTGTGGACAATGGTGTCTGGCTGTCTCACATTCTCTGTTTCCATAACCTCTAGTGTTTTGACCTCTTCCTATTAACTCTTCTTTTTATAGGATTTCTTCTGGGTGCTGAGCTCCAGTTTTACCTACGCAAGATCGACAGTAACCTTAATTACTTGAGAAGATACATTGAACAGAAGAGATCAAAGAGAAAAAGCCAACATTAATGAGCTTGATATATGGGCTAGAAGAGGTGACAGTCCCCTGAGCCCATGCCCTGTCCTGAATCTGAAATATCCTGTGTGTCCAGATCACATCTCTCCCTGAAGCACCTGCTGAATTTCTTACTAAAACAGGGGAAACCGTCACACATGAAAGAAAGTGAGAAGGTTTAAATGTATGAGAAGGGATTCCAGTTAGACAACACTGGTGGAAACTGATTGGGAAAGAAATTTAAAGGGCTAACTATCCTCCTGTCAAATCGTGCACACTGATTGTTCTACCTTACAAACCAGCTTGAACCTCCCAGTAGCCTTTAGAAGTAATAAATAACTTTGGAAAACTGTCATTTAAAAATGTCTCTTTTCTCTTCCGTTATATCACTTGCCTTACTGTGAGGGACTTGGGTGATGGGATAGAGATCAAGGTAGGAGAAATTTCCAGGACCAAGATGAATAGAAAAGAGGTCCTTGCATTGAGAACGTGTGGGGAGGTTTGGAGCAGGGATCGCACCCTGTAAGAGAGAAGAGCAAGGGGGCCGCTCTCGGGAGAGGAGGGGGCAGGAGAGAGGGCTGCACTGCAGAGCTGATCTTTGTTAGTGGAATGGTATCTGGTCTTGTCACTACACCAAGAATCAAGGGCTAGCTCTACTGTTTACTAGTCACGTGGCATCATACAACAATTGTGTTAGGGCTGTGGTTTGGTTACATAAGACAAAGTTGAGAAGCGCTGTTATTGTTATTGAAGTTACATGTGTCCCTCAGCGAGGCGCCTTGAACCGCCCTTGGTCTCTGATTGAGCTGGCCCTCATTCTTCTGAATTCCTGCATCCTCAGTCATTACTGCCTCTGCTCTCCCATGCGGTTATTCATTCCATCCAAATAGGTCCACATAGGACTTCATTTACCCCGCAGGCAATCCTCAGGGAGGCTGCACATCTGCAGTTAACAGCAAAAGAAACCAAGCAGCAGAAAGGGCAGGCGACTTGCCTAGGATCACCCAAGTAGCAGAAAACACAGCCAGGATTTGAAGCCGAGTCTTCCATATGCACGTACTTTTAACTATAGGTTTGGCCTCCATCACTGTCCAGGGTCCCCTGGGGGAGCAGAGGCCTGGGGCACAGTGCAAGTGAAAGGAAGAGAGTCCCTGTCAAGAGGGATGATGAAGACAGGCACCCACGGAGTTGACCAAGAAAGTGACCGTCCAGCCTGCAACACCTCAAGCATAAGAAAAGTTTATTAACGTCTTATAACTTTAGTGAATTTTAGCCCATTATTCTTGCTCAGTGTTGAAGGAACAAAGAGTTGTAAATTTAGTAAGTGTCTAACCCTAGAGAATTAGTTTAGAGATGAGGCTGGCATGAAGAGTGTGAGTGTGTGTGTACAAAGAGATCTAAAAGTGTCCACACGAAGGATTTAAATAGTCATGATCTCAGTGAGCTAGATTATAACTTGCCCCCAACTGATCAACAAGCATTGCTTCTGTAATAAGAAAAAATAGAAAACAAATATAATAAAAGAAAGAATAAAGAAAAAAGACCTAGAATCTTCTAACATTCCAATTTTTCGGTTTCTTTTGTAGTCAAGTATATTGGTTCTGTCTTAATTTTACTGAAAGGTTGAAAATGAAAGTTTCCAACCATCAATGAACACTGTTATAACTTTTATGGAAACTACAAATATTGCTATTTCATTGTTATTGCTTACTGTGGATTTGTAATTCCAACTTTTCATTATTACAGACGACACGGCGTAAAGCAGAAATTTGGCTGAATTTAGTTTAAGAACTAAAACAAAAAACACCCGAGGAAAAAATAAAAAGACTTTCGGTGACATTAATTTGGGGCTTAGGTTATGTCCCTCAGATTGTCACTGTGAGCACTTTTCAAGCAAATGGACCTCAGCAATTCATTTCTCTGGGACTTCAGTTCGTGTCCGCGGGCAGGAAGCCACCAGCCCCTCAAGGGCAAGGCCAGGCCTCAGGGAGAAGCTGGGAGGACCCCTCACGAGGCTCTGGAATTTGAATTTCCAGTATTGGTTTCTGTGCATCCATAGCACTTGAGCAAAGGTTTGAGAAACAAAATATCCCTTAGAAACAGCCCGTTAGCTGTCCCAGGGTGCTCTCAGCGGGTGCCCTTCTCGCTAGTGCCAGAACATTCCCGAAAGGCCTGTGTTGGTGCCATTTTGTGAAAAACTAGAGCGGGGAAGGTTTTGCACGAGACGTTAGAAGGCTGAGCTTTATAGAGAAGGTGCTGCTCTCCAGTGGCCACTGTGAGAATGGCAGGGCCTGTGTCCCCAGTTCCTTGGAGATGACTCGAGCCCCACCCTCCCGTTTTTCATATTGGTAAACTGAGGTACACAGGAGAACGCGTAAAGGTTTCGTGCTAAGTTACGAGCATATCGGGGACAAACAGCACAGTGTGTGCCCCTGGACTGGTCTTCCTCACACAGTAAGATGTAGGATTGCACCGGGCAATGGTTCCTCTTGCCTCTACATCCTGCTTTTTGAATTTCAAAGCAACTTCACAGCTGGGTGATAGATGCCCAGTGCTTCCTATCCACCAACTGTCACCAGGGGTCTGAACCCCTCCCCCCAGCTGAATGAACAGGCCAGCCACTCAGATGCCCCTCTTGAGCCCAGCTGACACCTGAGTGCCAAGGCTGTGCAGAGGTGGCCACCAGGACTGGCCCTGGTGACCTTGAACCTCACTCAAGTGGACATTGGGGGAGCAGACACCAGGTCCTAGGGACAGCTGGTGTCCAGAGAGGAGGAGGTGGGAGCCGTAGAGAAGCAGTGGAGGCCTCTGGGCCTGACAGAGGGGTCCATGTGGCTTTTGGGGGGCAGAGGATGACTGTTGGGGGCGCTGAAGCAGGCTGCACTTCCTGCCCTTGGTTTTCACAGGAATTCCTCACTGGCTTCTATGGAGCAGAACTGATTGCATTCTGCTTGCACGAACACATAAGCCCCAACTAAGGCACGGCCCACCTTTTATTCTGTTTGAGCCTCAGAAGCTACCGGGGAGGCTGGGGGCTGGATTTTATCAGTGCTGTGTCACAGCTGCAGGAACGGGGACCAGAGAGTGTGCTCTGACACACAGCCTCTTGGAAGCAGTTTAACTCCAAGACCTATGCTCCAATCACTCTCATCGACCCCTCAGGCCCCTGGGACTGGCCTAGGGAACAAGTCAGCAAGAGACATTTCCAGGTGCATGTTTTGAGATGCAGCCAAGCAGCCGGAACTCCTCCAAGGAAGGCCCTTGGGCTGAGTTTTAGGGTGTTGGGACCACAGCATCTTCCAAACGTGTGGCAAATGCCCTGCTGGCTTGCTAGAATCCCCTCACCATGCCTGACGGCACAGTGGGCTCCTGCGGTTGAACCTGAGCGAGGGCCCCCAACTGCTTCAGGTAGGACGCAGGAGCACTAACCCCTCTCTGCAGTGGGGCAGGGGATAAGCTTGCTGATCACATCTTTCTTAGAGGCAGGCGGAGGTGGGCAAACAGCCAACTTTATCTTTCTCAAAGTTGTTTAGGTTATTCTTGGTTCTTTGCATTTCCACATAAATTGTAGAATCAGCTTGTCAATTTCTACTCCCCAATCTCTGCCTTCCCCTGCCCCCCAAAAAAAATCCTGCTGAAATTTTGATTGTAATTGTATTGAATGTATAGATAATTTGGAGAGGATTAAGCCAACATTGCATTCCTACGCTAAGCCCCACTTACTCAAAATATATTATCCTTATATTATTGTGTTCTATTTGCTAAAGTTTGGTAAATAATTTTGAATCTATGTTCGTGAGGGGTATTGGTCTGTAGTTTTCTTGCAATGTCTTTAATTTAGTTTTGGAAGCAGAGTAATCAGCTTCATAGACTGAGTTGAGAAGTCGTCCTTCCTCTTTAATTTTCTGGAAGACTTTGTGTCAAATTGGTATTATTTCTTCCTTAAAGGTTTGGTAGAATTCACCAGTGAATTTATTTGGGCCTGGAGTTTGTTATGTGGGGATGTTTTTTAGCTACAGATACAATTTCTTTAGTTGATATAGGACTATACAGGTTATCTGTTTCTTAGTGAATGAGTGTGATATTTTATGTCTTGATATCAACTGACCAACCCAGGGATGGTATTTTTCTAAACAATCCCAAGAACATTCTCACCCCTCTTGCTCAACTGTAGGCTGTGACCAGGATACGTGCAACCCACAGCCACAGAGTGAGAGGGGAAGTGCCATGGGATCTAGAGCTTTGGCCTCTACTTCCTTTGGTTCTTGAACCAACACAGTGATTGGGATGCAGGCCTCCATATCAATAGCTGACCGTGAAAAGCTTTACTTTAGAAAAGTGTGTCCATACATCATTTGCATTTTGGTGCTAATGTGGTCAGCACATCGAGTCTGGCCAATCAGTGCTCGCGTCCCTGCATGTCCTCCTGCGTCGCTTCTCCCAGGGGTTAGCGCAGGAAGCTAACCACGTCGCAACCAAATCAGCGACTAAACTTTCCAAAGTCTCCCAGTTGCCACGGAGGGCACAATAATCTCACAGCTGTGGGCCTCCCTCGAGGCCTGGGGCAGGAAGTCCCCTTAGAGAAGAAAGCCTTGAGGTGGCACCTGGGGACACGCAGAGCCATTAAAAGGAAGTTTCCGTGACAGGCAGAGAGGGTACACGAGACCCAACATCTACAACTTCTTCTTTCTTCTCTGGAATCTCAACTCTGTTTCTCTTGGCAAAAACTCGGTTTATCTCCACAAATGTTTGGCCCTTGGTCTCCGGAATCACCACATAGATGTAAACGGCAGTGAGGAGGCACATTCCAGCAAAGACGAGGAAACTGTAGGCCCCGATGGCCTCCTAGGCCAAGAGACAAGCCAGGAGGGAATGGAGGACGAAGAAATGACAGGGACAGTTCTGGGGGAGGCCTCTGTGAGTCGTAAGGGGGTGTCCGGGTGACCGATTTACTTTTACTCCCCGAGGAGTGAAATGGCTAGAAAATGGGGACGCCTAGCCTGTTAACCAGAGGGTTGCTATGCCCTCTGGCCTTGAGGCGTGGAGAAGGGGGAGCTGATGGGCGCACATTCAGAGGCAGAGGCAGGGGCAGGACGGGGGACCTGCCCCCTCAGCCTGGCTCCAGCTTGCTTCTATTGCCCGTGAACCTGGCAGAGCAGACAGCCCTTCAGGACTTGAGTGAGGCCGCTCCTGCCGGGAAGTGGGAACGTTCAGCGTTTGGCTGAAGTGGCACCACGTTTGTTTTATGGACCTTGACAGTGTCTGTGAGCCACTCCCCCTGTGGAATTAGCTGATGATCCTAGTAGCCAGGCGGGAACCACTGCTTATTTTCATTTCTGGAAGCCCCTTCGGCCCTGGAGGTGGGCAGGGTGGCACATGGAGCCCCCCACCCGCTGGATGTCCCTGCTCACCTGGATGGACGGGAACACGAAGCCCACGATGAAGTTGGAGAGCCAGTGCACCGCCCCGTCCACCATGAAGGCGGCGGGCCGGGAGGACTGCAGGAAGATCTCGGTCCTCACCACGGAGGGGACGGGACCTCGAGGGCAGACAGCACAGGGCGAACCGAGTGGAGGGGGGCTCGGAGGCCCCGAGCCTCAACCCGACTCCTCGGTGCACAGCCTGTCCCAGCCGGCCAAGGGCAGAAGCCCGCTCTCAGCCAGCGCACCGGCTTCCTCTCCCCTCTGGCTCCTCCTGGGCTCGCCGACAGCTGCGTGGCTCAGGGCGGGGACAACCTCCTCGGAGGCCCACACAGCCTCCCTTTTCCCAGGTGCTGGAATTCTAAGGCTGAAAGGGAGCTGAGCGCAGAGCTCTGGGCTTGGGAAGGGCTACCCCCTCGTGGCAGGTCTGGGGAGTGGCAGGCACCTGCTTCGGGCACTTTGTCTTGGGTCTGCTTTGTTTCTCGACCCTTCTTCATTTAGACTTGTCTAAAATGTCTAAAGCCATTTCCCCCCCTAATCATCATCACTCATACAACTTTAATACCACAGATACACTGTGTATGTACTATATGTCTACCTATGGCTTTACACATAAAAGGAATAAGATTCTGTCCCTGCCCCGGCCAATTTCTGAGCCTTGGGGGTGACATGACCGGAGTGAAAATGCACAGTCTCAGTGTCTGGAGATGGAGAGGGATTCAGAGCCCCAAACAAGCTGCCCTGGGGACGTCAAATGCGAGACTCCTACAAGCCAGTGGGGAGAGGGCCTTCTTTAGGGGGGAGGGAAGTTCCTGTGTGCCCCCCTTCCGCCCCTGTAGGGGACCCAGAGCAAAGCATTCCCTTAGGGCCTGGCTCAGGTGCCATGTTGGTCCACGGTCTGATCACAATCTGCCAGCACATCTGATTGCCCATGTTCTTCAATCAGGAGCTTGAGGCCCAGAGATGCACCTTGGCAATAAGGGGCAAAATGGCCCAGAGGCCAGAGCGTTCCCCACTGGGCCCTCCTGCCTCCACATTCAGGGCTCATGCCGAAAACCCCACCTAATATTCCTAAACACGGCTGTGTGGCCCCGTCCACAGCTACAGCCCCGTGCCCGGCAGAGCACAGCTCAGCAGCTCTCCACCCCACCAGTGTGTGCTGGGACTGGGGTACTGCACATGGGGGTCAGGGGACCGAGACAACCGAGGCTCGGGCGGGCTGTGGGCTTGGCGGCTAAAGCGAGTGTGTATGGGGTGTGGATGTAAATTGAGGTGCCCGCAGAGGCTTTGCAGAAGCTCCGCTCCGGGTTGGCTGCTGCACCACAGGGCATGGGTGGGGCCCAGGCCTGGCTGTGGCACTGGCTGGCACTCGGTCAATGTTTATGGAATGAGTGAATGTGGCCTGGAATAGCCTTCAGGAAAAGGTAAAGTGAGTCTGCCTTCCAGTATGGGCGGGGTCTGCACAGGAACAGGGGAAGGTAAAGGGAACGTCAGAGCGGCATGAGTCAAGGGCAGGGACACATTCGGCGTCGATGTACTGAGCTTCTGCGGAGACTGTGTGCCAGGTGGGCCCTGAAAAGGCTGAGGGCTGCGCACCTACTCACTGGGCCCGATGGAATGTCCCGCGATGTAGGCGAAGACACAGATGATGCCAAGATAAGACAGCTCAGGGACCGTGCTCTGTGGGGAGAGGCCGGGCTGTGGGTGCCTGACAAGGCCTGGCCCGGGTCCTGGGAGACCTGGAGGCCGAGAGCCCCACGGGCAGATGAGGCCACCTGCAGTCCCACCTTCCCGCCACAGGGGGGGGCCACACAGGGGTTTCTGAGCACCTACGTGGTCCTCCAGGGCTGTGTAGACAGTAGTGGGAGGAAGATGAGAACAGGGCTGACATGCAGCCATATGGTTACAAAGGGCTTCCCAAAGCCCTGCCGCGTTGAGAGTCACGTGACAGGGGGAGTACCTCCCGCCTTTTAAATTCTCCGCCCTCCCCAAATATCCACCCACTTACTCTTCATGACACCCCTCTGCGGGAGGATATTATTGTTTCAATCCTACAAAAGCAACCACTACAAAGCAGCAGCAAAGGATGCACAAAAGGCTGGTTGTTTTCAGCATATGTCGTGTTATGGCCAGCCTATGTGTTTTCAAATTTTTCATAGAACACATAATAAATACATGCTGAGAAGATTACAAATTAAATCGATGTATGTCTTGTTTGGGAGGCTTATTGCCTTCCAATCTTACTCTGACCCAAGCTCCAGTTACTTTGTAGCCTCTCATATTACTGTTCATTTTCCCACTTCATTGGATTAAGTCTCCAAGATATGTCTAATATTAGAGACCGACATATATCTTGACATGTGGTAGGATTTCAAGATCACTGTTCTCCCCCATTTTGTAACCTGGGGGGTCATTTTAATAATACATTTATGAATCGGACCAAGCTCATTTGATAGAACGTCACATACCTTCCTCATGTCCTCCACCCTGCCCTTCTAATTTGCCTGGGTGTTGTCCCCACCCCTGTCAAGGCTGTTTTCCTCTTTCCTATCACATACAAATACATTTGGGCCACGGTTATTGCTTATCCTAACACTGGCTTATTCTGTCGTCCACGCCAACCCTGTTCTCATTTTCTTCTGCTTCTTGAATGGGATGGCTTCTGATCTCTCCTTCTCTTAAACTGATTCTTGTTCATCATTGATGGGTATTTTCTATCTAGGGGTTATTTTCACTTGTGCCTTAGCATTTACATATTGAAATACATATTTTATTGTCAGTTCTTCTTGTTTCTCCTTTATGGTGTTAGGGCATGATAGTTACTTATTTGCAGGTCTGCATGTAGGTGTGCCCAAAGTACACGCAATGAAGCGGGTGTGGAGTGGGACGTGGCTGAGAACCACCCTGGTCTACGGGTGCTGGTTATGCTACAGGCCCTCCCCCCACCCCGGCGGCCCCCAGGGCCCCACCCGCGTGCTCCTGGTCCCTGCTTCCCTTCCGTCCTGGGGCAGGGACATGAGCTCAGACCTGGAAAAGCAGCGCCAGCGTCAGCGTGAGGCAGGCCGAGCCGCAGATGCCATAGCCGACCAGCAGCAGGCGCCGTCTTCCCAGCCACTCAATGGTCCCAGCCTGCAGGATGGTGAGGAGTAGACAGAATTCTTGAACCTGGTGCTGCCATTCCTTCCTCCAGTCCCTCCCTAAGGGCTCTCTCTTTCTTCTGCTGCCTTCTAGGTGGAATGTAGGTTGCTTATCTTTTTTTTTTTTAAGATTTATTTTTATTGCTTTTGACAGAGAGATACAGAGACAGAGAGAAGGCGGGGGGGGGGGCAGAGCAGTCTCCATAGTTGTACATCATCAGCTTTTGACTTAGTTTCATTCCACACAGGTGGGCGGGGGTCGTGCAGGGCAGAAACCAGGCAGGTGCCTCCTGAATGGGAAGCTTGCCCTGGGGTGTGGGGGGAAACCAAACTGGGGGCCACACCCCAGTTCAGCATGTGGGTTCTCACGGGTTGGGGCCAGGATTTGATCCTCAGACCCCAGAGCTGCAAAGCGAGTGCTTAACCTGCTGAGCCATCCCGGCTTCCCCCACTTTTTTTAACACAGAGGACACAACAGGGCATAAGTAGTTCCAGTTTTAAATATGAAACGATGTCGTGTTATAATGAATACCTGGCATTCTGCACGTAGCCCTTCTACCTGCATTCTGCACTTTGTATTGTACTTTCCATTATTGTGCCACTAGCCCCGCTCTGTGATTTTTCCAGTTCCCCATCGCCGACTTGGTAATTTTTCAGTACCTGTAATTTTCATTGCCTTTGTTACTTCCCTATACAAGTACCAAAATGTTCTGCTGCACCTTATGGCCACACTGTTTCCAGGTGTTCACTTAACCGCAATTGCAACTACACCAGCTAGTTACCTTATTTAGAATTAAGATAAAAAACCAGCTAATCCCATTGTCTGCTCTGGCTTCTGTACAACGCTTTGCCGTTAGGAATTAGGCCAAACAGGATGTGTTTTTTGCCTTTATAACCCCCTCACTTTCTGCATTCAGGGCCACGGGTCTTTGAGAGACACTCGTCCTCCGTGGTCGCCAGCTTCTGAATAAAGACTCCTAATTCGGCCCCAGACTTGGCACTCTGTGGGTTATTTCTTCTCGCGGGTTACAAGAGGAGTGACAGTTTTACGCCCACAATAAATAACACCCACAGCAGCACACTGGATACTGCAATCACCAGGACTTGTACAAAGGAAGAAACTTGGATTTGGAGGTATTAAGCAGCATGGTCAAGGTCACACAGGTGGTAAGTATGTGCACGTCTGAAGGTCCACGTCCCTCAAGTGATCCAGGACCAGTGTCACCAGCGCTTCTCAGTGGACTCTGTGGGTCTCCTGTCTGCCTGCAGGGCACCCGTCTGGGACCCCCGCCCCCAGTGGAAGGACAGTCCAGGTGGCTCACCGAGATGCCGGTCATCACTATGTTGACCACGCCAGCACCCACGGTTACGTACTGGGACTGAGCGGCCTCCACGCCAGCGGATGCGTAGATCATGTCCGCGTAGTAGTTGATCTAAGAGAAAAGTCTGGGGCCCGTGAGGAGAGACCCAAGGCCGAGGCCACTGGCTCAACTTTCCTGACCCCACAACAGTCTTGAAATCCCAGGGGACCCCTTGGACAGGAAGGGGGCAGTTGGTGGCGGGGGAAAAAAGCTGAGACCTGGAGTCAGGCGTCCTGTGACAGAGTCGGGCTCTGCCGGGCGCCCCCGGTTATCACAGCCCCTCCCCTGTCCGAGACTCCGGTTGTGCACCAGTAAAATGGGAGCCGGACCAGACGACGCGAAGCCTTCCCTCCGTTCAGTGCACGTCCAGGCCTCACGGAATGACACCTTGCTTTGCATTCTGGGCCAAGCCAACCCCAGCACAGCTTCTCTCCCAGCCCAGCCCCCAGGACGTGGGCACACACAGCCCTTCCAACAGCCACATGTGCTGTTGTGGCTCCTGCAGGGGCTCCCGCCAGGGCCTGCCTGCCACTCTCAACATCACTTGTTAAACATCCACGAGGCCCTGAAGGCCTGATACCGCCTCTTCCTGACACTTCACTGGAGCACCGAGCAGATTACCCACGGACCCACAGGTGTTTCGGGAGGCAACCATCCGACTCACACTCTGTTGGGTCCCCCCCACCGCCCAGATCTCCATCCTTCGCTCCACACCATCAACAGACCCAGGTGCAGCCAAAGAACCACGTTCACAGAAAGCAATGCCACCCATGGTCGTGGCGGAGCGAGTCCAAGGTGGCTCCTGACCGAAGCTGTGTCCACCACTGGGAACCTGAAATTGGATCCAGGCCTCCAGCTCCTCTCAGCCAGCTGGTGTCTTGCAGAGACGGGGAAGGTCTATGGGCAGGGGACATTTTCTCTTGGGGACTGGGCACCAGGGAGAGGCAGAGTGGGGAGACAGAGAGGCCCTCCCAGGTTTCCTCGTGACATCCGGGCTGCTCACACAGCTCAGATGTGTCCCTGGCTTTGTGATGGTTGAGCTGCTTCTGTAATTAAGTCTAGTTTTGTTGAAACTTTTTCAAGGGATGCCTTGTTCCTTGCAAACAACGACATCCTGTGTAACAGGGGGCGGACGCCCCGCAGCCCTGTGTTTAGGGCTCTGGCTGTGGCGTGAGCTACGTGCACTAGTGTTTCACTCTCATTCCTCCTGGATGCAGAACTCAGCTTTGCACACTTGGAACTTGGCAACAACACGCACTGCACAGAACTAACGTGGATGCTGTTCTTGGTACTTCAGTAAACGTTTGTTGGGCAACTCTAATAAAATCAAGTGGCTTTCAGGAGGACAGAAAGTTCTGTGAGAGACCCAGAAGTTCTGCGAGAGAACCTTGCCTGGACCCGCAGCGAGCCCCCTGCGGGGCTGATCACCTCTCCTCATGTCCCCCCCTCCCGCCATGGGCTGCTGGGCACCCAGGCCGCCCCCTCCCGGCCCTGCGTACCGCGTTGATCCCGGAAAGCTGCTGGCCAGCCATGAGGATGATGATGGAGATGAGCTGCCACCGCAGAGGCCGGAAGGTGAAGAGGTTGAGCACGGACAGGCGGCCCTCGGCCTTCTCGGCCTGGTCCTCCACGCGCATTTCTTCCATCTCGTCCTCCACATCAGCCCAGCCCCTCAGCTTCCTCAGAGCTGCGAGGAGCAGAAGGGCCCCGTCTCATCGCCAATGGCACTTACTCACGGCTTAGGGAAGCCGGGCACAGCCCCCACCAGCCGGGCACAGCCCCCACCAGCCGGGCACAGCCCCCACCAGCCCGGCCCACCTCTGGCCACCAGCTAACTTTTTCCAGTGCCAAGTGCTCATGGACCCCAACGAGGTCCCCGACACTGGCATGGTGTCCCCAACCACACCCACACCCCACCCTGCTCAAGCTCTGAACTCTCAACACTCATCAGCCGTGATGTTGACCCTGACCCTGTCTGTGTGCACAACACTGACCTCCCAGCACCGACCGCAGCTCTGCCCTCTCCCGTCCACCCTGCATCTCCAAGTGCCTCTCCCCATCTCGTCCCCTGCCTGTTCTCCGCTGTGGGATGTTTGGGGAGGGGGGGAGGGAGCGGGAAAGTGACAGGGCGAGAGGGTCTTGACAGAGCCCCCGTATCTCCAGCACCTTTCCGAGCCCCGTCTTCGTCTCTCTTCTGAATCAGGGTGTACCGCGGGCTCTCGGGGAAGAAGGGCAGAGAGAGCAGCTGCAGCAGTGCGGGGACCCCCGTGAGTGCCAAGAGCACCGGCCAGCCTGGAACCGACCCCCAAGAATGTGAGACTGACTGGCCAGGGACCCCCGGGGGGCTTGGGGCACCCTCCAGCTGACCTTCCGCGTGTCCTGGCTCTCTCTTACAAGGTCACTCACCCACAGCGCTCCAGCCCTCGCTGAGAGCCAAGGACAGCAGGGACCTTGCCCTTGCCAGGTTGCAGCTGCCCAGAACCCACCCACATGGGGTTCCACACTTAAAAATGGAGAAAATAAGTACAAT
Organism: Craseonycteris thonglongyai; assembly: GCA_004027555.1. Classification (NCBI taxonomy): domain Eukaryota; kingdom Metazoa; phylum Chordata; class Mammalia; order Chiroptera; family Craseonycteridae; genus Craseonycteris; species Craseonycteris thonglongyai. The sequence continues at coordinate 12,765 of PVKE010021912.1, forward strand.
TTTAAAAAGCTATGTGATTGGTTCCTTCTGCAGGAAGAGCATTGCTTTTCTTCGGAACAGTATATGATTTAAAAGTGTGAGCCCTAGAGAAAAAGAAGCCATGTCTTGTTTCCACTTTTGTGGCTGCAAATGACATAATCTCTACCTCACCAGAGGCTGGGCCAGGTGCAGGGGTGGACCCAGCACTGTGGCTGTGTGAGCAGGTGGTACTGAGGTTCACCTCACCCCTTCCAGCTGTGATGGGAATTGGATGAGTTATTTATTCTCTGTAACCCTCAGCTTTCTCATCAGTAGAAGAAAGATGAGATATGATGGCGACGATGATAGTGATGATACTAACTAGACTGACTAGGATGGACCATTTTAAACAGAACAGAAAACAATGGTACCGTCCCCTTTCCCATGGTACGTCTGGTCGGCCTAGTGTCACTGGGCTAAATTCAAGGTGTCAGTAGGCTGACCATATGTACCATTTGAAATGGGATAGCACCATTGTTTTCTGTCCCATTTAAAACAGTACATCTGGTCAGCCTAATAACAAAGGGCCACACCACGAGCAGCAATGGCTGAAAGACAGGCATCAGCATTGGGCGGGTGGGTCTGGGCAGTAGTCGGCCAGCATGGCTTCCATTCAGCTCCCTGCCATTATTAGAGTGTTTAATGTTCAAATGCACTGAGCACCTACTGGGTTCTGAGCCCCTTCACAGTCCTATGGGGAAAACAAAGACACAAATCCACCCACTAAGGAATTTGTGTTATTTGAAAATATTTATGGGAAAAAAAGCAAATCCCAAGGTGCCCACTGCCCCAGGTGACTGTTTCACCCTTCCTCCTCTCCTAAAGCTCTTGATTCCACACCCACCCCATCTCCCACCCCTACCTGCCGACTCACTGGGAAAACAGAAGCAACCAGAAGAACACGTCTGCAAGTGCCACACCCACCCGTAAGAGTAACCTGCACGTCTGCACCCATCTGCCGTGTGACTGGATCGCCCCTCGAGCACCGTTACCATATACGATGTTATTTTTCCCAGCGGACAAAAACCCTCTCCTCTCCAGCCTACATCCCCTTCCAGCCACCCCCCAACTTCTCTCCTTCCCTTCATAGCAACACTCCCGGGGTTGTGTATGCTTCTTGTTTCCTAGTCTTCTCCTTCCATTCCCAAGCACAATTTGTCCCCATCACTCACCAAAACTGTCCTTGTCAAGGTCACCCATTAGCCAACCCAAAGATCCCCCCCTGGAACTCAATGCATTTGATCTGCCAGTAACATGGGGCAGCTGAGTGAACGACTAGAACCAGCGCCTGCGGCCTCAGCGCACCCTCTTCCCCTTGACCTCGGGGTGCCATATGGGTACCTGTCGGATTGCCCAGGATGGCCTGCAGGCTGAAGATCTGTGCTAGGAAGACTCCCACGATGACAAACACCTCGGTCATTGTTCCCAGCATGCCCCTAAGGTTCTTAGGAGCCAGCTCTCCCAGGTACATGGGGAGGGCGCTGTAGGAGATGCCTGGTTCCAGTGAGACACAATCAGGGAAGGAAAGCAGCCTCAGTGCAGCCTCCTAATCCCTGGGCGGCTCTGTGGTGTCGTCGCCGCTGACAGGAGCACACGCCCTGCCTCCCTCTGGGGAGATGGGAATCGCCCATGTGGGCTGCTGAGTTTGCACTTAGGCAGAGACCCTTCCAGAATCCTCAGACCCCCGGGGGCCGGTAGGGTGTGGGGAGAATGTCCTCTCCTTCCTCACTGCAGAGCTGGGACACCTATTACAAAAGAGCAGTGTGTCCCTGGGGAGTGGGACTTAACGACAGCTGATGTATTTTCCAATGTGCCTAAAGCACAGACACCTTGCATCACATTTTATAAATAGAGGAAACCGCTCCAGTCAAGAAACGGGGCTCCCCTGCTGACCGAGGCCCCAGCGCTGTATTCCTTGTCTCTGAGGCCCTTGTCCTCAGGGCACCCTGCACAACCTCCTCAGAAGACACCTGGAAACCCTTATCAGTTCTTTATACCTCAAGGTAAAAGTGTGGTTTCTTAAAAAACATGGTTTTAATTAAATGTATTGGGGTAGCATTGGTCAGTAACATAAGAATTTATAATATGACATCTGTATATTCTGTGTGCTCACCACCCAAAGTGTGTTTTCAGAGACCCTCGCCTGACAGGTTTTGTTAGATCAGGGGACAGGTCCAGAGCATGAGGTTTGCGGGGGTCTGGGGCCAGAGCCAGGCAGAACCAGGAAGACGCTCATCTCCCCTGCCTGAGCCGGGCCTGTGGGGCGGGGCCTCACACCCCGCTTTGGTGACGCTGAACATGGGTTTGGGGCACCAGCTGTCAGCCCAGGTACCTGCACAGACTCCCAGCACCACTCGAGAAAAGATGATCAGCTCAAAAGCCTTGGCCACTTTGCTGACTCCCATCAGGATGGCCGGGACGATGGCGAAGACGTTGTTGATCAGCAGGGTCCCCTTTCTGCAAGGACAGCAGAGCCCAGAGGGCAGGTGAGGAGGCAGAAGCTCTCCTGACACGACTCCCCTTGGCCAGGCCGCTGCTGGCTGGGAAGGGCAGGAAAGCGCGAGGGCCATTGGACAGAGTCCCAGGAAGGAAGTTTGGGGTCAGCAGGGGTGGGGTGGGGTGTGGGCGCATGATAGCCATTGGGGTTCACTGAGAACAGCAGGAAAGGAAAAAGAATGAGACGCCTCCACAGCTAGGGAGCTTTCTGTCACTGGCGGTGTTCGACCAGAGACACGACTCAGTGAAGACTGTCAGGAATTCCGACCAGGGGGGTTCCCACAACCGCTGGGGTAGAGGTGGATCTCTCAGATCCCTTCCTAGGTGAAAACCCAGGGGTCTATGAAGGGGAGGGAGGAGGTGTCTGAGAAACAGCACTATACCGCCTGGCCCCTGCCTGGCCCCCAGGACCTTCCAGACGTACGGTTTGAAAAGGGCCAGTACTGTCGTTTTTTTGTCCTATTTAAACTGGGACATCTGGTCAGTCTAGCCCCACTGTACCAACCAGGCTCAGGGCCTCATCTGCAAAATGAGGGTGGTGATGAGACCATCTCTGAGGTCCCAAGTTCTGTGACTGTGGGGTTCAGGCAAGGAGGCCAAGCCTGGGCTTCTAGAACAGTCCAGTTGTTCCTGGTGCAGCTGAGAAAAGCACAGCCTGAATTACGAAAAAGCCTGGATTATGGCATAATTACAACAGACAGAATGTTTTCTTCATTCAAGTGCACAACATATGGTCAATTAATTGTTCATCAAGTGTCGAGAAGAAGAGTTTCTGTTGGTTCTGCTTCAATAAATAACGAATCTGTGCCAATATTTTCTTCCATGCATGAAAACGGAATTGCCACAGTTCCTTAAAGGTTAGTTTTTGACCTTGCCTCAGCAGCACATACACTAAAAGTTCGTTTTCTTCAGAGGGTTTTCCACTCACTCCCACAAACTGTCAATCTCGGCACAGCGAGTCCTAGTGTAACTGTGAACTCCAAAGAGTGGGATGTGGCCAGATGGAATTCCCGGGTGCCTCACCCCAAGACCTTGGCTCACACCCTTCCTTCCTGGGAACCTTGACCTCGGCTTCCTTCCTTATCTGTGGAGTCATGTCCTTGCAGCACTTGAACTGAGGAATAAAGTTCAGCGAGTCCATGCAAGCCAAGCACAGTACAAAGAGCTGCTGCTTGTTCCCCAAGAACACACGAGACAGGGCCATGTGGAGTGACTCAGTCTGAACCCCAAACCTCAGGACAGCAACACTGACGAGGCCACACAGGGAGAGGCTGCAGCTGTCACGACCTGGAGCCATGGGTCACCTGACCACGAATTAAGCCCCATCAGCAAGGATTTATTGAACTCCTGCTGGAAGTGCTGACAAGGCAGTAAGCGAAGTACTGTCAAGAATGTTGGCCGAGGGGAAGCCGGGATGGCTCAGTGGGTTAGGCGCTCACTTTGCAGCGCTGGGGACCGAGGATCAAATCCCGGCCCCGGCCCATGCAGAACCATATGCTGAACTGGGAGCTCCCCCAGTTCAGTTCTCTCTCTGTCTCTGTATCTCTCTCTCTCTCTCTCTCTCTCTCTCTCTCTCTCCCCTCTGTCAAAATAAATAAATAAATAAAAATATATATATTTAAAAAAAAAAAGAACGCTGGCCTAAGGCTGTGCCACCTCCATGGGTTGACGATGGAGGGACTACTGTTCCCATGCAACTGACAAGGGAAGAAATCCCACAAAATCTGGAGACTCGCTTTAAGGGCATAATGTCGACGGCAAAGTGGGGGCTAGACTTCCGGCTTCCTGATTTTCAAGGTCACCCCACTCCCCACCACGCGCACAACCGCCAAGAGATTGGAGTGGCTTCCGAACGTGGATGCTGAGTGAGACCAGCACACCTGTTTACCTGCCACATTTGTCAACCAGCGGGCCAACTACCAGCGACCCCAGCACGCCGCCCAGAGGAAACATGGACACGGTGCAAGACCACAGGAGCAGCGTGACCTTCTCGTCCATGGATGTCCCGTGTCGCTCGAAGTAGGTGTCGTTATAAAATGACTTCAAGACCTGGAAAACATCGCCCAGCAGCAGCAGCCAAGGATATTGGGCCGCTCGTGAGAGGTGATGGGGTAATGTTCTCAGGTGCCTCTTGTCACTGTACTGAAGGCTGTTTCTGCCAAGAGCCGGAGGACACACTGATTCTCTGCTCTTCCCCGAGAATGAAAAGGCCGCCTTGTACCCCAGGGAGGTGAGGCACCAGGATGCACAAAAACACTCCCTTTGCAGGGCCTTACTCTGCAGGAGGCAACGTAAATATTGTTACTGATTGCGCGGCTGTGGGCGGGTTACAGGGCCTCAGCCAGCCTTAGTTTCCTCAGCGGTTATGGAAACAATCACCTAACAGAGACTGTGTGAGCACCCAGCGTGGTGCAGGGATAAGCTGTTCCTTCGGTGGTAATAAGTATCTCAGTGCATGCCGTGAGCAACTCCTGCAGCATCCCGCTAAAGCAGATGCTGAGTAAAGGGCAGTAGAAGCTGATGACACGGATGTTAAAAGTACCGCCGAACTTATACACCCCCGTGCATGGTAACAGGCACGGGTCGTGTCCTTGCTCCTTGAAGGACTTTCTCCCTGCAACTGTCCCGTCTGCCCTGCATCCCCGGCCCTTCCCTCTTTATTGCGTCCTTCTCCTCAGGATACAAACATGACTCCTGCCTTATAAAAACCGACACTCAGCTCCCCGGTGCTGCCCGATTCCTGCGAAGAGCAGGGTGTCCTCGCTGCCTCTCCTTCCCAGCCATTCGCCCTTGCACCCGGGCTGGTCACGCTTTCGCTTCCAGCTCTCCCCTCAGGAGTCAAAACCAGTGGTCAGGTGTCAGTCCCCCTCTGGACTCATGAGCAGAGGTGTCCCCGCCTCCTGCCGTCTCTTTCACTAGGCCTCAGGTTCCCCACCTGACGGGGATCTCTTTTCTTTTTCCTTTGCTTCCCCCAACCCCGGTCCCACTCCCTACATGTCCCAGGGTTTCAGCCCTTGACCCCATGCTCTTTGTCACCTGTAAGTGGTCCTCCCAGGGGAAGGGCAGTGGGACGAATGCTCAAAGCACCTGGGCAGTGAATCCAGGTGCCCCCTACCCCCACTCCATGTCCCAGTGTTCCCGGAAGGGAGGACACTCCAGGGAGAAACAACCCTAACCATCCCCTGGTCTTCAGAAACGGGCATCAGCCGGTAGCACCCTGTGCGCACCTTGTGTGGCGTGTTGACCACGGCGATGTTGTAGCCGTACTGGAAGGCCGAGCCAAAGGCTGCACTCAGGGTCGCCAGCACCAGCGTGGGCTGCAGCCTCTGTGGGAGACGAGGTCTGCGGTCAGGGACCCGGGGGGTTGGCACTTAGCGCTTCCGGAAGCAGGGGCCCCAGGCCCTGCACAGGGGACGTGGAGGTGGTGGCTGGCTGGGGCAGGCGGCCCAAGGCAGGGGTCGAGCTCTCAGGGCTCTGAGACGTGGGGGGTAGGGTGGGGAGTGTGGATGGCACCCCTTCCCGTTCCTTGACCACATTCACTGCCTCCGTGAATATTTAGTGTCTGGCAGAAGCCCCTTTATTATTATTATTATTATTTTTGACAGAGAGAGAGAGAGAGATACAGAGACAGAGAGAGAATCGAACTGGGGTGACTCCCCAGTTCAGCACATGGGTCCGCACGGGCCGGGGCCAGGATTTGATCCTTGGTCCCCAAGGTCCCCGGCATGCAAAGTGAGCACTTAACTCACTGAGCCATCCCGGCTTCCCCATAGAAGCCCCTTTTTTATGAGCTGGTAATCTATAGGAAAGCTTGTATTTGGTTACTAAGACAACACACCAGTTTATATACTATACTGCTTTTGAAGAGGTGTTACTTGTGCTGGACCCTGTAAATCTGAGCATCACCTCTGTGCCTGGTCCTACGTGAGACAGGCCGATGCTTCAGAAAAAGGTCCATGCTGCCCTGTGGGGTGTACCTTCTAGAAGGGGGAGGCCAAAAAGAAAAAAGAAAAAACAGACCCGAGACACCAGCGGGTCCAGCGCCATGGACCAACCCCCACCCCTCTGCTTGCCTGTAGCTGCCCCCTGCCCCCAGTCCCCCCCACCCCCAGCCTCCACCACCAGCCCTCAGCACCCAAGGGCAGGATGCAGGATTCAGGCACCATCAGAGGTTGGGGAGCAGGAAGGGGCGGGTGGAGGGGTGGAGGGAGGGTGTCGCCTCCCACACTTCATTGGAGCTGCTCTCAACCTCCCTGTCTTGCGTCTGAGATGTGACATCTGAGGGAACTGCTTTCCCCCCACTGATCTCCCAGGGCTGGGGACCTCCCAGGAAAGGCTGGGTGGGTGGGGGATGGGTGCTGTTCTCTCCGCACTAGAAGCCTACAGGAGCCTCCTCCGCCCTTCACAGTGACAGTGACCGTTTCCTAGACTTGGCACTTACCCCCTGTCGGGGAGGGGTGGGCATCTGCATTCTGTTCAGGTGAGAAACAGGTGCGCTCCCAAGCGACACCCGGGTCCTGCTTGGCACTGAGTGCTTACCCAGAACCTGCAATTTCTCCCCGGGGCCTGTGTGGCTTTATTACCCCTTTGGCCTCTGGACCCGGCCGACTTTCCCCAGGAGCACGTTTTCCCTGGATGCCCTGATAAGATAAGCTTCACACGGGGCATGAATTTTGTCTTTGCCTCTGCCAGGCCCCAAGCCAGAACCTCCCCAATGGCACCAAGGAGGGAAAAGACAGCCTGCCATTGGGCCCTAGAAACGAGGCCCGGAGACCCAGTCGGGGCTGATGGTTCTAGGATGCTTCTCCCCTGTTAGTTCTCGGAGCTTCCTCTTATGAAATTGGAGTAATTGTCCATTTGGGGGGAAAGAACAAATGAAATACTCTTAAAGAAATACAACTTAATTATTTCTAATTACAATTACGGGCATGACATAAGTCAGTAAAGTCGAGAACAAAGGCGCTCATTTCAGAAGTGTCTCGATTAGCAAAAAACGAAGGAGGAAATGACTGAGTAAGTTATGCCAAATCAAATGGCTGGAATGACAGGCGCCATTTCAAAGGATAAGTAGGAAAATTACTTAAGAACGTGGAAGCAGGTTCTGAACGTTATGTTAAGTGGCCAGAGCAAAGCACAGGGGGGCGCCTGGCTGAAAACGTCGGCGTGTGGACAGTCGCCTGACGTTTGCCACAGGAATTAGGGACACGAGGCCCTTATCTCCCCTAATGGCCTGCGCCTGACACGTTAGGTATTCTCTAAAGTGCTGCGCACCTTCTCTGCTGTGGCCCGCGTTCCTCCTGACACTTGGCTTGCCGAGTTGTTAACTGTTAGGAAGGGGACACGTCCTCTGTCCCCTGCCAGCTCCATCGCGTAAGCATGGGCCCTGGGCTGGCTGAGCTTCCACAGCCTGTGCCGACATCGTAGCCTTGCGAGGGCCTATCCTTCCCTGTTCCAGGCTCCGCATGTGCACCTGTGTTCTGCTTCAAGAGCATGTGACATGTCCCTCAGGCACGCCCCCAGCTTCCTGTATTTCAGACCCCACGGGGGAGGAGTTGGTGCAGCCAAACTGCCATCCACCGCTGCCAAGCTGGGGCGTTGCGGAGGATGCGGACACGTCGCAAGGGGCGGCTCTCGTGCACGACCTCTCTCCTGTGGGCAGCCCTGCACCACTCGATCCTGGCTTGTGAACTGTCTGTTCTCAGTGACCTTGAGTCACGCCCTGGTCTCTCCCCTAGGTGGCACTTACCTGCCGTTTAGCCTTGGCTGCACAGCCTGGCCACCCTGGGAACAGTGAAATGTTAACCCTCGTATTTCTACTCACAGTCTGTTCAGGGAGATCTGGGCTTTCTCTATCATGTGCCTCAAAGTTCTTCCGGCCTCTTCCCGTGGCCCGGTGCCAAAGCCGTTTCCATAGTTTGGGATATTTGTCACCGCATCCCCAGTACCCCCAGATCCATGCACCTGTGCCCGTGGCTGCTACTACAAATTACCAAAACCTTTGTGGCTTAAAAACACACGTTTATTTTCTTCTAGTTCTGGAGATTGTAATTGTGACATGAGTCTCACTGGGCTAAAGTCACGGTGTCGGCTTGTCTAGCTTCTAGAAGCTGCCACCGGGTTGCTCTCTTTCTAGTTTTCCTTCTTCGATGTGTTACATTGGGCCCACTGGACTATTCCAGAATAATCCCCCATCTCGGGGTTAGTTTAGCAAACCTCTAATCCATCTGCAGTTTTGATTCCCTTTGCCATGTGACATAACAGTCACAGGTTCTGGGGACTAGGACAGGGGCCAGGGCAGGGGCGGCATTGTTCTGCTGACCACATTCTCTTTCAGTTTGCTGCTAAGGAGTCTTGAATGCCAGCCCACCAGCGGATTGAATTCTGCATCCTCCTGGCGTGCCTCCTGTCTGCATGGTCACAGTGCTGCTCATGGTTCCGATGACACTGATTAAGTCTGGGTGTCTCTCCTGCCTTTTTTTGCATCAACCACAGTGACCCAGTCAAGCTGATGGTAAAACCAAGCCCCTTCCTGCCGTGCCTCCTACCTGTAACATCCTGCCCCCAGTCTCAGATCAAACATCGCCTTTTTGGGGAGGTCCTCTGTGGAGGACAGACTGTCCCATGATGGGACCTCTGCTGGACCTTTGAGTGGCCCTGGGCCAGAGGGGAGACTGCTTACTGTGCGCCCCCTGAGAGCCTGTCCGATAGTAACTGACGCTCATTCTGACCTAAGTCAGTGCCCTTTCCCGACCTTCTGCTACGGCCGGTTCTTGGCACAGGCCACTGTCCTGATCTGGTCACGCATGTAATTTCTCGTACCTGGTAGCATTCGTGGACTAGGGCCCGTGACTGTCCAACACCCCCTGGCCCCCCTAGGTCATTTTTGGCTCTTACCAAGCGGCACGGGGAGCCATGTCGAGTTGCAGCCGCCACGACACGCCTCGTATGTAAGCTCTCCTTCACGAACTCCATTAGCTACCAGCCTGGAGTGGCCAGCCGCTTCCTTCTGTCTGTCCCCAGCACTCAGTTCCTGGAGGTGGCTCTTCAGTCTCAGTGTCTTATGTGAGTTGGCCTGTACAGACATCGTCCTTACAACCACCTTTTTAAAGTAAACTCAGACTCGCCTGGCACTAACACTTTACCCTGAGTACTATCTGCAATGGCCTCAAGCATTTGTTTCCTTGTATTTTTGACTGTTAGATCCATTATATCCCCTGCCTGGTACATAGTAGGTGCTCAGATATATTGGTTGAATGAATGAATGTCCTTAATTCATGATGTTCATGCTGACTCCTCCTCCACTCCCCTCCAAGACGCCAAATTCTTCATTCCTGGACAAATCTCTATTATTCTGGAAACCTCACTCACACTTCACTTTTCCATGCAGATCATCCCGGTTCACACTCGTTCACTCAACATTGATGAGTGCCAACCCATGCCGAGCTCTCGCCAGGCCTGGGAGCTGCTCACAGCTTTTGGACAATGTCACCGCGACGCCAAGCTGCAGGCAGTGGGCTTCCGCCGTGCCAGTTCCCGCGGCCCCGTGGGTCCTTGGTGCATGCGGTTTTCATCTTCCTGGCCAGCTGTGAGTTCCATAAGGGACAGAAGATGCCACATGTGCGTCATGCCATGTTCCTGTTCTGAGCTGAATGCGGGGTGACAGGGGCGCCCTCAACGAGCATTCCATCAGCCCGTGAAGGGACAGGAGAGGGAACGAAGGGAAGCTGTCCATGGGGTAGAGCACTAACGCATATTCTCATGACGAACGCCGTGCAGAGGAGGGGGGGTCAGGATGACAGCCACCTGCCGCCTCATTCTTCCTCCAGGGGCGGGGGAGCTGAGGAAGCAGAAGGAAGACGGCGACACTCTGCCTCATTCACGGTCCAGCGTGGGACTTCGGACTCTGTCTCACGAGCTTGCCCATAATGAAAATGGCCCATGTTGCCGCCCTCCTCCTGTTCCGGGGCCTGTCTCCCGTGGGCAAGTGACACCAGGAGAGAAGGCAATGCAATGAGGTTTCCACAAAGAAAACTTAAAATTCAGTTTTAGGGGAAGCTGGGATGTCTCAGCGGGTTGAGCGCTAGCTTTGCAGCCCTGAAGACCAGGGATCGAATCCCGGCTCTGGCCCAGGCGGACCCACATGCTGAGCTGGGGAGTGCCCCTAGTTCAGTTCTTGCCGGGGCCTATGCGGGAAGCTCCCTGCCCAGTTCCTGCCCTGCGCAGCCCTGTGCCCACCTGTGGAGTGAAACTATATGGAAAACAGATGCTGTCAACTATGGAGACTGCTCTGGGCCCTCCCCCTTCTGTCTGTCTCTATCTGTTTGTCTGTTAAAAAAAAAAAATTAAAAAATATCTCTAAAAAAAATTCAATTTAAAGGATTGAAATTCTGCGATCACATTCTATTATATATAGTAAAATACCCTTTTTTAAAAATGGCCTATTTCTCATTATGATAGTAGTTGGGAGTGACTTATGTTTTAGTAGTTTTGCTTGCAAAATTAAAAGTAGGCAGCCCACTGGTAGACCACCCAATATTAGTCTGTGAAATCCAGAGGGTGGGAAGCCCTCATGGAAGTTACCTTCCAACCCACCCAGTCGGGTTAGGGGCATGTCGCCTCTCGGCCAGCAGTGCCCCCCAGTTACACTCTTTGCCCCATCAGCTCTGTTCTGCTGTTACCACTCCAGTCCTCCCTGCCCAGACTCATCCACTCACGAAGCATCGACAATAATACCGACGACAACTATCCTCTGAGCCCCTGCTGTGTGCAGATGCCCCTCCCAGCGTGGGGGGTGCAGCCATGAACAGACAGGCTCTGCAGTCCCTTCTCACCTCCATCCCTCTCACTTGCCACCTTCCCTGACCTTGACTGACCTTCATCAGCATCCAAGGGACCTCCCATCTCCTGACAGTCTCCAATTCTCTGGAAGCATCACGGCCCCTTCCTCTGCACTTACTTTCGTAGCCAGTGTGGCCCCCAGGGGTCTCCAAACCGTTCCCATCATATCTTCTTTCAGTAGTAAAATTTTTTTTTTTTTTTTAATTATCTTTTTGTCTTCAGTGCATAGTTATTTCTATTTTACTTTTTGACAGATAGAGAGAGAGACAGAGACAGAGACAGCTAGAGAACCAAACTGTGGGAACTCCCCAGTTCAGCACGTGGGTCCTGCCTGGGCCGGAGCCGGGATTCGATCCTCGGTCCTCATGGCCTCAAAGCGAGCGCTTAACCCGCTGAGCCGTCCCGGCTTTCCCCTCAGTAGTAAAATTTTGAACGCACACCTCCAGTAGATGCATATTTATTGTCTATACGTTATGCACACGTGTTATGTGATAAAACACACAGGCAAGCAGGAATTGTGAAGGGAGGAAGGAAAAGATAAATGTAGGTTCCAGTGTTTCTTACTGTGCCCTCGCTTTGCCCAGTCTTGCTCTCCTTGAAGTCACTGAGTCACCAAGTCAGAGGGACACTTCCCTTTCTGGTCCCAGGAAATGGCAGGGCTGGCAGCCCCAGTCTTCCTGGGCGGTGCCTGTGTCTCTTATTTGATAGAGTCCCACCTCCCGCTGGTCTCCTTCTCAACCTGGCACGGGGCAATCTGATGCACACATGGGCCTTTCGGAGCCTTTTGGGAAGGACCTGCTCTTCTCGGGGCCGCTGGGACGACTGAATTGCAGATCCGATTAGGACGCGGGCTCATGTGCTCACAGCCAGTGGCTTCCTGTCACACTCGGAATGAAATCCCTAACCCTCCCAGAGGCCTGGTGAGTCCCCTTCCTGACCTCTCTCTCTCCCCCTTTCTGCTCCAGCTCCACTGACCTCTCGTCGTTCCCTGAACCTTGACTGGCCCTGTCCCTTCAGGTCATTTGCCCTGCGGTGCCCTTGGCTGGGCCCCTGTGTGTGCAGGTTCTTGTACGGCTGGCCTCCCCCTGCCTCCCAGGCAGAGAGAAAGGGCAGTTCTGCACCTGTCAGCCCGTCCAGGCCCCTCTTTGCTTTACCGCAGCTCTCACTCCACGTCGTGGTTTCTCCCTCCACGTCATGGTTTCTCGTAGCTGCAGGCTCAGTGCCCGGCACACATAAGTGCTCACAAATGTGGGTCGTTTCCCCTGAATCTATAGCCCTGCTCTCCTGAGCTCCAGAGCCACGTGGCCAACCTCCTTCCAGACCTCTTCTGCATGTCCCATGAGCTCCTCCAACTCAACGTGTCCAAAAATGTTATCTTCCCCGCAAACCTGCCACTCAGCTCCTCAAACCATTCACCGTTGGCCCACATTGGAAACTTCACCTGGAACAGCCTAGTGGTCCCCGAATCCTCCTGAGTTTCTCTCCGAATCCTCTCTCATGGGCCCAGCCACTGCTGGCTTTGCATGACCTTCATTCATTCTTTCTTTTTTTTTAAGATTTATTTTTATTGTTTTTGACCGAGAGGGAAACAGAGAGAGACAGAGAGCAGCGGGGTCAGAGCAGTCTCCGCAGTTGCACATCATCAGTTTTCTACGGTTTCACTCCACAGGTGGGCGCCGTGCTGAGCAGGGCAGGACCTGAGCCGGGAGCCTCCCGCATAGGAAGCTCAACCAGGTGAGAACCGAACTGGGGGCACAGCCCAGTTCAGCATATGTGTCTGCACGGGCTGGGGTTGGTGCCGGGACCGGGACTCGATCCTTGGACCCCCAGGGCTGCAAGATGAGAGCTTAACCCGCTGGGCTGTCCTGGAGTCCCCTCATTATTTCTTATCAACTGGTCTCCCTGCCGGGTTTCAGCCAGTCCTTATTATTGCCACGACACTCTGAAACCCAGTGGTCATGAAAACCCTGCGGTTACCTTGAGGACAAAGTTCAGACTCAGTTTGGCTCAAAGGACCCACCCGTTGTCCATCAGCCTCCCACACTTTTCGGGCTTCACTTTCAGACCAAGCT
>PVKE010021913.1:0-26191 GCA_004027555.1 Craseonycteris thonglongyai
AAAGTCCTCCCTGAATCCCAGGTCCATAAGTTTAGTGCCAATGTTTTCTTCTATGCAATTTATTGTTTCCTTTCTTATTTGGAGGTCTTTAATCCATTTTGAGTTAATTTTGGTATATGGTGAGAGATCGCAGTTCACCTTCAGCCTTTTGCATGTGGCTTTCCAATTTCCCCAGCACCATTTACTGAAGAGGCTTTCTCTGAAAACCTCTTGACTGGTCCCAAAGCGAGGAGGGCTTGCTAGCTGCTGGTCAGTCAATCTCCTTTCCTTGCTAGGGACCCTTTGTGATGCAGGGCCTAGTTGTGGTCACATCAACCCATCTGGTGACAGGCTGACTACAGCTTTGCCATCAGCTTATCACACAGCACTACTCCAATACAGTGCTCAGAAGTGAAGAGAATTCTAGTAGCTATCTGGAACCCAATAGCCTTGTCTTTATAGGTATGGGAAAGAAATATTAGAACTTCTGTTTGTATTTTTTAATTTAAAATATTGACTGTGAGAAGGGGCAATAGGGAGTTGTTTAATGGGTATAGAATTTTAGTTTTTAAGGTGGAAAGAATTTTGGAGATTGGTTGTCCCAAAATGTGAATGTACTTAAAACACGAATGAACTGTATACATAAAAATAATTACCATGGTAAATTTTGTTATGTGCATTTTACAAAAACGAATTTTAAAAGTAATTTACTCTCAGTGTTAAAATTTTAAATATTTTCCAAATTATTTTTGTTACAGTTTTATGTCCTCTCAAATTGAAGGGTAATATTGGAAACTAATTTTTTTATTTTAATTGTTTTCAATGTTATGTTAATGTTTTATGCTATTAAGCTATGAGCCATGCAATGTCTGTAATTTTGAATTGTATTGAGCTTTAGAAATGTAACATATAAACAGTTTTCAACATCTTCCACAGATATTTGAATTTAATGTGTATTCTCTATTGGTAAGATACATAGTTTGAACTACAGCTATTAAGTAAAGGTATTTGGGTTTTAAAAAGTGATTAGGCTGATGTACTATTCCATACACACTGGTGCTCTGTTGTGGTGCTTAGGTCAGACGACTGCATGTGGCCAATGGCATGTGAGGACCTTGGGGGAGGGGGGCCCTCCACATTCCACAGACATTGACACTAGTTACCTCTCTCTCTGTTCAGTTACTGACGATTGTGATGTATTGCCATTTAATAGGACTGGGTTAAATGATTATATTTATTATCTATATTTAACTAAACTAGCCCCCACTAAATACATAGGGGGATAAAGAAAGATTCTTAGAAAAGAACCTCAGCAGATTTTAAAATTCTGAATGATTTCAGCTCAGAGCTGACATTTCTCCATTCTGAGCTCTTTATTAGCCAGGTGACATGGTAAAAATATGATAATCTAATCAGATCCAACAAGTTGGCTAAAATTTTTTAAATATCTGAATTATTTAAAATATAGACTTATATCCACCATGAACCTCACCCTAAATGTGCTTTGTGCCTTGAGCTATTAGGGATAGAATTTGTATTTCTAATTTATAAGTAAATTAATATGCATATATTTAGGTATGAATACTAACAAATATTTTATTAATAGGGATAGATAAACAAAACTTTGGAGACTACTGATGTAGCCAAAAACTTTTCAAACACTTTTAACTCAATATCCTAACTCAGAAGGGCCTAAGGATAAAACATTTTTAAGAAACCAGCACTTCCCAAACAGTGATGAATCCCTAAAATTCTTAGGTTTAGTGTCCTGCAAAGGTCTGTTCTACAAGGAATATGTTCTTTGAAGAAATTTTAGATTTTCCTCAGACTTTTTTCCCAATAAGGGATGCTCTCCAGAAAATCTGGTATTAGGGAAAATAAGTAATTCATCAATTGCCCCAACAAGAACAATATTTATGGTACAAATATATTTAAGAACAGATATTATTTTCAGTTGCTGTACCTGCTTTTCTTTTCTGCATTTCTTCAGGGTTTTCATTAGATAGGTATGTTCCTCTTCTCTCCTTCCCATCATGATCTTCATCTGCTTCATACCAATCAAAGCCTTCTTCACCTCATCATCTACATCTATCTCCCCAGCCTTGGAAAGACCTAAAAGATAATGTTGCATTTTTTTCTTTGAGATCGATCAGATTATAACGTATCTGCATCTGCTTCAGAACACAATGAATTCATCGATTTTTTATATCTCCTAAATAGAGGCTTAATTGTTCTTTTGTAGCATTAAACTCTTAAGCAAATCATAACAAATTAGCTGTCAGTTGCACCATAGACCCAGCTGCCATATGGATGCTATCTTCTATTCCTCACTGCTCAGCTCCTAGACAAGCCAGAGTTCATTTAACCTCATTCTTGACATTTTCCTCAAGGCTTGTTTTCATTTATCTATTTTTTTTTTCCCTTTCGCTTAAAACCCAAGTGTGTTTTTTAGAGAAAACTTCAAATTTTCTTCACAATTTGTGTTAAGTGCCCAACAAAGAACCTCAAACACAGTGAACAATCTCCCCCCCCCCTTTTTTTAGCTTTAATATCTTCCCAGGAGCCTTCATACCTAAAAATTATCTCATATATTGCAAGATTCTTTAATAACTCACTAGACATCTCTTGCACACCTTTTATAAGCCCTTAGTGAATATAAAATGCTTTGTCATTCTCTCTTCATAATTGCCAATATGGCTTCTCAGGAGTTTATTTTTGCCTCCACATTTAGTTATAGACCCCCCCAAAAGCAATTTTTTAACTAATTTATTTTTCTAAGTGTTAAGTACCCAAAGTATGTATTATTAAGCAAAAGTCAGAAGTTAGTGAGCACAGAACAACCAGACTCAATGTCATTATAACCCATTCTTTCACTATCTCAAGAAACTTCACAAATTACCTTAATTGTTTAAATTTTTCCAATGCTAGGAAAGAATTTCACTGTTCATTAAAATTATGCTTACAGGACACCAAACATCTGGATGATACCAAGAAATGCAGTCAAAAAGTTGGCAAGTTTTATCTGTGTGATAGCGAACATCTGGATATGCGAACGTTTTCAGATACTCGATTGGAATTTTCTATTTTTATCCAGATGTTTGGAATCACGTCTACTTGGTTTAAGTGCCTAGAGAATGTCTCACCGTGAAACTAGAGGGCCATAATGAATACAGTTATCTCTCAACTGTAAATCACTGTAAATGCCAGCAGGACATGCAAACATGCCAACAGGACATAGCCAGATAAAAAACTAAACATACCCTTCAGGTTTCCATGGATAGCAGTTTTGTCTTTCCAAGTAGGTGCACAATGACAATGTTTCAACCATAGTAAATACACAATAAACACCAAGAGTGGCAGCTTCATGTTCCCGCTGTTACTGCAAAGGAAAAATAAACCTGCATCAGACGCCTGCCATTAGCTTAGTTTCTGTCAGCATCAATTGAAAACACATGGTGATCCCAAGCATTTTTCTGTAAATTTTTCTTTATGACTTTAGACAATTCATGCTAATAAGCCTGAAACACAAGGAAACCTGGAACATAAATTTTTAAAAAGGCAACCGATGTCTCTATTTTGTTTACATGCTTTATGACAGTTAAATAAGGTCATCGTCTGAAATATTAATACTTGAAATTTAAGAAAACAATAGTGTGGCTCACAACCCCCTAGAATCCAAACTTCATTTTATCTCCTTGTAAACAATAAACATCACCAAGCACAGAATTAGTTAAAATATATCAAGAAGGGTTTTCCCCCCTCTAATTCTGAATCCTCAAGTGAGTTTTCACCTAGATAGCTAACTACTTTTTTTCAACTTATTTTTTTATGAAAGCCTCACACATTTTTCTCCTACTTCTTTACAGAATCCATCAAGATTTATGAATAGTGAGCAGTTACATTTTTTCCTCTCAGATAATCAATTTTCTTTTAAATTTAATTTGATATACATAAATTATAAACATTCCAAATGAAAATGTTTAAAAAGTTTTTAAGAAAAGTTAAATGAACTAAAACAACTCTATGCTTTAATAAAGTTAAATATATAACAAGTTAGGTTATCTCCATCTCTTCCAAGGGGCATATTTATCTAATTTAAACATATTTGCTATTTTGAGGGGGAAAACTTCATTATTTAACCAATACCTGGAATGCCTTTTTTATATAATAATAAAATAATATTGGTACTAGTAATCACAAAGTTTTCACATTTTATAGACATTTATCATTTGAACTAATCTTCTCTTTTTATAAAGATCCTATTTACCAAATGAAGCTTTTAAATGTATTTACCACTAACTTTGAAGTATCTCTCCAGGGAGTTTATCACCAGCTTCTGAAAAGACCTTCACTTTTCTCTGATTTAATTTTTGTCTGTGTCAAGGATTTAGCCTTGTTCTGTTAATTTGATGACTCAGTTCTTAATCCTATTGACCTAACATTTTGAGATTAAGAATGTGGTTTAAAATTTGGTAGGGTTTAGAAAGAAACACTAGAGGGCGGGCTGTACACATGATCAGAAACAATGACCTCGAGTTATTTTATTTTATAGAAATATGTTTTGACAGGACTCATTACAGTTTTAAAATGGTTTTTAATTTGAAATTTATGATATGTATATTCCTATATAAGCAAACAAATTTCTCTGATTGGAAACATAAGCAACATATATTGATAAAATGGAGTATGTACATTCTTACATAAAACATTTGAAGATTATTTACATAGTTCGGCATTATAGTTTTACTATATGCGAACACATTTTCACTAAAGTGATGAAATTTAGCATATAAAATGCAATAGATGAATATTTCAGGCTCACTACAATTTGATAATTTATTAGCTGAACTGAAAATGTGGCCCCCTAATGATTTGTTTAAAAACGATTTAGATGTTAGTCAACATAGCCAGTTAGAAAATCTACAGTGATGGTTCTCTCTACTGAAATCTGAAGATCATCTTGAGCCCCCTTTGAAGGATTTGAAAGATTAGCCAATCAATACTTATTATGTACTTTCTGTGCAGGTCACATAGATAGTTCTGAACTGGTCCACCTGCTTTTCGAGGGCCCTTAGAAGTTGGTCCTTGTGTTTGAGCAACTTGTAGTCTGGAGTTTATGTCTGCTCCACTTGGGCATCAGGATGGGCAATTATAGATGTTCAAAGTCCAACCCAAACCCCATTTCAGCTTTCTTGATTACCCACTAATTATCTGTTTTAGTTGGCAACCTCTTAGTGATGTTGGAAAACAGAGCACCTCAAAGCAACACTTGAACTATTATTTTAAGTAGCCTACCATCACTTTTGAGCAGCTACTATCCACACTTATAAACAATAATTCCTGTCCTGAGAGATGACCAGATGGCCAATGGATTAGGCAGGACTTTGGTATTTTTCTCAGGATGAGAGAACACTGTTCTAAAAGTCAGTCAGAGGAAATTGTCCAGTGCTACTCTGACCCTGAGAACCCTTGCTCAGTAGTAGGCTGTTGCCCAAGTTTGGGCCCATTTGAGGTCATTCATAGCTGACACCTGCACACTCATTTTCAACAAACCCAAATTTTAGGAAGTCCAGAGGCAGGCCAGTATTTCCTGTGACCCATGTCTCTCCTTCAAGTGTAATTTCTGAGAACAGAACTTTATTGATAACTAGTACTAATTACTTTTAAAATATCTTAAAGTTTTCAAAAAGAAATAATTTCTTCCTTTAATTATTTCATCTGTTTTTACAGCTGCCATTTTGTTCTTAAGATTAAGCAATACTTCAGAAAAATCCAGTTACTTTCTTAATTATGACATCATTGCATTCAAGTAGATTATAAAATATTATAAATATCTAGTTGGTAACTAAGGAGATCTAGAAGAAAAGTCATCTGAGTTAAGAAAGGCAGCAAGAAGATGCATTTGTTATCAACTGAGAAACAGAGGAGTCAGATAGATGGACTTCAAAATGTTAAGTTGCTCAGTTCAGGCTTGACCAGCGTTTCTTAGATGTATGGCATAATGAACTTGCTAAAAGGTCACCCCTGATTACATTTCCCCCCACCCCCACCCCTTCCCTCACTGGCCTAGCCAGACAACCTCTGGCAGATAGCAGCCAGGAAGCCTATACTATTTGTCCTATTTCCAATATGGAGCCCAACTCCAGGACACATGTCAGTGTCCCTGGAGTTGTGCAGCCCAGGGACCCTGCATGTGTCCTGTACACAAGTATTTGCTGTCTTGCACTAGTAAGTTCAGAGAAGGAAGGAAAGACAGCAAATTCCTAATAAATTTTCCACAACAGTTGAGATTCATGAACTAATGGATTCTTCCACGAGTTAAATAACTCACTGTTGCCTGGGAAGGTAAAAAACAGGAATGCTACCCTGGTAGAATCCTTCCAAAGTAGGACAGCCCCCGACCCCAAGCCCCCAATAAAAAACAAAAATCAAGTATGGAACACGTAAGAGAAGTAAAATAAAAGACAAGAGCTTACAGACCCAAATAAATTATTCATATAAATTAAATAGTAATTCATTTCACTAGGTCTCCTCTCTCCCTCTCCCTCTTCCACTCTCATGACCTTCCAATGGGAATTTTTGTTTCTGGAGGTACCAAGGAGCTAATGATGACCAAAGTCACTGCTTACCTTTTAATCCCTTCTCTTGTTTGTCCTCCATGTGCATTGGGCACCATAGACTAGAAACTGTTTTGTAAGGATCTAGTTTTTTGATATCTTGGCATTCTCTTTCCATCTCTCAGATTGCTCCTTTTATTTGTAGCAGAATGGGGTTGCCTTTCCTTTCATCCTTTTAATTCCACCCCATTCTCACTGGGGTTCTCCATCCTCTAAATCTCTTTTGTCTTATCCATCCCAACCCCTCTGCAGGAAGAGGGTCTTTCAGAAAAATAATGACCTATAATTATACCATGAGAGACTATTTATACTAGTAAAAAGAGGTTTATCTTGTAGGTGTTCCACTCTGAAGAGGGCGATGATGAAGGCAAGAGAGCTTGGTTTGCTGGGGTGAGCGGGGCCAGAACCCTGGAGAAATGAAGAAGAGGAAATTATTGGGGAGATGAGGAGGAAAAGGACAAGGGCATGTAATGTGGACTCAGTAGTGACTGAAAGGTGATCTGAGAAGAGCAGGAAAGGAGTCTCTGGGTTCCAGGAACATTTTTGAGTTGCTACATGTAAGAATGGGCTGAGCCTGTTTGCCCACCCAACCCACTGCAGGCTCTGATGGCCAGGTCCCACATTCATCTCTTTAGCAGAATTTGTTGAGGGCCTGCTATGTGCCTGGCACTTACCAGACACTAGACACCTGCTCAGTCCTTGTCCTGACCCCCCTTCCCTAATCCCACCCTTAGATGTTTATATTCACCAGGGTTTTGTTCTTGGGTGGTGTGACCTAGATCCATAAACATGCATAGCCAGCCTTCTACTGGCTGTCTCTCTGACCACATGGCCCACAGGGATTTCAGAGTCAACAGTTCTTAATCCAGCTTTTCCTCCTCAAGCTCACCCTGCCATGGTCTCCCTGTCACCATACCCAGACATTTGGGAATCATCCCAGACTTCGCTCTCTCTTTCAATCCAATGGCCAACCCAGGCAGACTGCTGGATGATGTATTGTATCTGGGCCCGTGGAATGTAAAGGCTCATGAGAGTTAATGGCTTTAGAAGTGCTGAGCTTTGTTACTGAGTAAGCTAAAGCATGTGGAAATCAGTAGACTAACAGATCAAACAAGTGAACGATACATAATTAAAAACCAAAATTTTCTTTAAATTCTGGTTACATTATTATGACCTTGGAAAATGTATTTAAATTTGGCTCTCCATCTCCATGGCAATAGGATGAAGAAAATACCATAAGTATTTGATGATAACTGTAGCCTATCCCAATGACCTATGGAGAAATAAATCATTTTATCAGCTGTCCAGTAACAACATTTCATTCAATAATTCTTTGTGGAAGTGAAGCTCAATGTTAGGGTATATGTTACATTTAACTTAATAGTTATAGAAAAATAGACAGGAAGGCAAACAGTTGTTTGCTATCTTTGGCCCATTTTTATTCACGTTGACATAAATTTTTTTTATACACTTCTTGATATCACAGATGACAATAGCACAACCAGGGCAGAATCTACTATAAAGATTAATTTTTTAAAAGCTTTCTTTTATTGTTTTTGACAGAGACAGAGAGAGACAGAGAGAAGAGGGAAGACCCAGAGCAGCCTCCATAGTTGTACTTCATCAGTTTTTGAAATTCCACACAGGTGAGTGGTAGGCTGCGCAGGACAGAAACTGGGCTGGTGGCCTCCTGCATGGGAGGCACGACCCCTTGAGCCAGGGGCTGAACTGGAGGGGGCGGGGGGCAGTGAGAACCAAACTGGGAACCTCCCGTGTGGGAAGCACACCCCATTTTAGCACATGGGTCCTCATGGGCCCAAGGTCGGGATTTGACCCTCAGTCTCTGGGGCTGCAAAGCAAGTGCTCAACCCACTAAGCCATCCTGGATTCCTCTATAAAGATTAATTTTGCTCATTGTTCTTTGCTGAGTTCAGTCTCATAGCTCCAAAAGCAACATGAACCTGAAAATAAAAGTATCCACGTGATCCTATCCACATAGGATATGAAGCATGAGAACCACAAACTATTTCCATTAATGCTGCTTGTCTACCACTGGTACCTCATCTCCAGATCCTGGCACCCCATGAGGCAGTGTACTTGTATAATAGCTTGCTGACTGTCCAGAGCCAGGCAAGCCAAGTACATGTCTAAGGCATGAATTAAACTAGGTACTGTATCTAATGATGCAGATGAGTTCAACTCTCTTAGTTTGCCTGGGACTGTCCTGGTTTTAGCACTGAAAGTCCCTCAGCCTGAGAAACACTCAGTTCCAGATAAACTGGGACAATTGGTTACCCTACAATTAGGGGCATGTTAAAAATAGGGATTTTGATTTCTTATAGCTTCATTAAGAGGTATTATTTAAAGATGATTAAGCTATTATAGCTGTCAGTTATGTTGAGTTTTATAAAACTCAGAATGTTATCTAACTGGGATCTGATAACTTCACTGATTAAACAATTAAGAAGTCCTAAGAAAAACCCTTCATTGCCAATATTCTCTTACCCCCAATCCTTACAAAATGACTTGATCTAATTAATTCCTAGGTGTAAAATTAAAATGCATTCTAGAATACTTATAGAAATAAGTTTTTTAAAAGATTTATTTTATTTTTTGAGAGAAGGTGAGAGAAAGAAAGAGAGAGAGAGAGAGAGAGAGAGAGAGAGAGAGAGAGAGAGAGAGAGAAGTGGGGAGGGCCCCAAGTAGTCTCCATAGTTGTACATTAATAGTTGTGACATGGTTTCATTCCATACAGGTGGATGTGAGCTCTCATGGGGTGGGAACTGAACCAGTGGCCTCCCTCATGGAAGGTAATAACCTTTACCACCAAGTCTTTGCAGAGGTTACCAGTTGTGCCACAATTCAGCATATGGGGTTTGCATAGGCCAGGGCCAAGAATCAAACCCCGGACCTCATGTTTACAAGGCAAGCGCTCAACTGCTGAGCTATCCCAGCATCCCCCAAATAAGCTTTTTTTCCTCCACTGATTTCTTCAGCCTTATACATACAGTTCCAAGCACTTTGCCAGGCTTCTCTTCTATAAACTGTACACCCCTTGTTCTAATATTCTGTAAGAGGAAAATGCATACAACTATTATACCAGGGACCATTTCTAATCTTTGTATAATAGTTATCCCTTATACCTAGTTTTGCTTTCCACAGTTTCAGTTACCTTACCTATAGTAAAAACATAATCCAAAAATATTAGATGGGAAATTCCAGAAATAAACAATTCATAAGTTTTAACTTGCACATCATTCTGGGTAGTGTGATGAAACCTCCTGATGTCCTGCTCTGTCATCCTGCCCAGGATGTGAATCACCCTTTTGTTCACGGTCTTCATGCTGTAGACACTCCCCACCCATTAGTCATTTAGTAGCCATCAACTTGGTTATCAGATGGACTATCAGTATAGCAGTGTTTGTGTTTAAGTAACCCTTATTTTACTTAATAATGGCCCCAACGTTCAAGAGTAGTGCTGCTGGCAATTTGGATATGACAAAGAGAAGCTGTTAAGTGCTTCCTTTAAGTGAAAAGGTGAAAGTTCTCAATTTAATAAGGAAAGAAAAAACTCATGCTAAGCTTGCTAAGACGTTGGTAAGATCAAATCTTCTATCCATATAATTGTGAAGAAGAAAAAAGAAATCCATGCTAGTTTTACTGTTGTACCTCAAACTGCAAAATTTATGGTCATAGTGCCTAATAAGTGTTTAGTTAAGATGGAAAAGACATTAAATTTGTGGGTGGAAGGCATGAACAGAAAATGTGTTCTGATTGATGGCAACGAGTTGTGCCAGCAATTACTGAGCCTGTATGAAGACTTTAGGAAGGGATCCCCTGAAGAGAGTGACACCAAGCCATTTACTGCAAGTGAGGGGTAGTTACAGAGATTCAGGACTAGGTTTTGACCAAAACATCAAAAATCACCCGAGAGGTTGTGTCTACCACACTTCTGACAGAGTTGAAGAAGCTGATTAACGAGAAAGGATACCAGCTATTCAATTGTGACGAAGCTGGCTTTTCTGGAAGAAGTTGTTCAATAGAGCCTACATTCATAAGAGAGCAGAGGAGGGGCCAGGACATAAAACACAGAAGGACAGATTAATGCTGGTAGTATATGGCAATGCTGCTGGGCATATGATAAGGCCAAGCATTGTGTACAGGGCAAAGAACTCAAGCCCTTTCAAAATAAAGACAAAAATTATCTGCCTGGGTTCTGGAAACATAATTAGAAAGTGTGAGGGACAACCGTCTTTTCTGCAGAATGGTTACACGAGATTAAACCAGATAAACTCTTTTTATTAGTGAGAAGCATCATATAGGTACAGATTTATGTGATATTTATGTAAATAGAATATCTAGCCAGGAAATAGTATTTATGAAAGATCTTAGAAAAAAAATAGCAAATGAATGGCTTTGAATCTAGGTAGGAAAGGCTAATGCTACTGAAGCAAATTTAAAAAATTTAAAAATCCAACTACTGAGTATAGTAACAACATGAAAGTGATAATAGGCCAAACAACAGTTTCCATATAAGAGGAATGGATAAACAAGTCACCAAAATTAAGATTTACCTTTGTGATGTGATAGTACCGGTAATAAAAATAGTTTAATTAATGCATGATTAAAATCATTTCTTTTTTTTAATTTTATTTTTCAATTACCACTGACATACAGTATCATATTAGTTTCAGGTGTACAACATATTGATTAGACATTTATATAACTTATATAACTTATATGATCACCCAGATAAGTCTAGTGCCCACCTGACACTATACATTGTTGTTGTTGTTGTTTTTAATATATTTTTATTTATTTATTTATTTATTTATTTTTGACAGTGAGAGAGAGAGAGAGAGAGAGATACAGAGACAGAGACAGAGAGAGAACTGAACTGGGGGAGCTCCCAGTTCAGCATATGGGTCCGCACGGGCCGGGGCCGGGACTCGATCCCTGGTCCCCGGGGCTACAAATTGAGCGCTCAACCCACCGAGCCATCCAGCTTCCCCATCATTTTTTTTGTTGTTGTTTTTAAGATTTATTTTATTGTTTTTGACAGAGACAGAGACAGACAGAGACAAAGAGAGACGGAGAGAAGGAGAAGGGCCCGCAGTAGTCTCCATAGTTGTACCTCATTAGGTTTTGACATGGTTTTGTTCCATATGGGTGGGCGGGGGCCACACAGGGCAGGAACCGGGCTGGGGGCCTCCCACATGGGATGCACACCCCTTCGATCTGGGGGCCAAACCAGGGGCCTTCCACATGGGAAACTAATCCCAGTGAGAACTAAACTGGGGGCTTCCCCCATATATCGGTGTTACAATATTATTGACTATATTTCTTATGCTATTCTTTACATCTCTGTGACTGTTTTTATAACTGGCAGTTTGTACGTCTTAACCCATCCCCTTTTTCAGCTTTATCCTCAAGCCCCCTTCCATCTGGCAACTGTCAGATTGTTCTCTGTATCTGTGAGAAATCTATTTCTATGATGTACCAGTCACTGACATTTTCAGTATTAAATATAAATCATTTAAATAATTAGAAAAATCAACTATTTTTCAAGTTAAAAAAAATTTACCTAAGCATCTTAAGTCACCATCAGCTGAGAAAACGGCGGATAATGAAGGCTACCTTTATTGAGCATCTTAACACTGTGTCAGGTACCTTATTAGACATTTTTATATCGAATCACATTGAATCCTTTCAATCCTATGATATGAGTATTACCAATGCCATTTTACAGATAAATAAAAACAGGGTCAAAGAAGTTAAATAATTTGCTCAATTTCATAAAACTCTTAGGGTAGAGAACCAGAATTCTATCTAACCCAAATGTCTTTGTTCTTTCCACTACCTCACATAATTACCTTAAATACAAAAATAAAATCACTTAAAAACATGTAAAAATAGTATTCTGGTAACTATTATTTTGCTTCTCTCTACATAAAATTGTTATATTTTGCTAAGTAAGAGTAAAGTTAAATAAGAATTCTTTTTTTTTTTTTTTTTTTATCTTTTCACATTTATAGAGAGAAATTATCTTTTTGTCTTCAGTGCATAGTCATTTCCATTCCACTCTTTGACAGATAGAGAGAGAGACAGAGACAGAGACAGTCAGAGAACCGAACTGTGGGAACTCCCCAGTTCAGCACGTGGGTCCTGCCTGGGCCGGAGCCGGGATTCGATCCTCGGTCCTCATGGCCTCAAAGCGAGCGCTCAACCCGCTGAGCCGTCCCGGCTTTCCCCTAAATAAGAATTCTTATGTAGCATTATAAGATCTCTAATGATGCTTTGTGTGTATTGTAGAGGTATTTTTACCTTTAGTGCTTGCTGAATGGTACTTGCTAGTTTTACTCATTTTGCTAATTTGGTCATATATTTCAATTCCTGAAAAAGTTGCCAAAAGCTGTTAAAAGGGAACAATGGGCATATTTTTAAAGTTTAGCAAATCAAAACAACATGGGCACATGCTAAAGATTAATTTGAGATCATTTACATATATGGCATTCTAAAGAAAAAAAAAAGGAGGTGCTTTTTATTTAAGTGCAGAAAAAGGAATGCAACCTATTTCTTTCGAGGGCACATGAGTGGATCTCGTATCCTCACACATGGCTTTGTTTTCAAATTCTTGAAAGTGCAGAAATTCTTTTAATTTAAAGGTGAGCCCATGGAAAATCTGGAACAGCTGTAGAAAACCATAGAGGAACGCAGTACCACAGTCACTTTCCCAGTTTGCGACACTACCCCAGGGAGACCTGACCTCTGCTCACCACTGCTCTAAATTATCAAAGAGAGGCAGCCCTGTCCCCGTTGCTGTGAAGAAGATGCTTCCATGGAATTAATTGTCTCATTAGCTGATCCTGCCTAAAGGATGTTGAGTGTAGAGAGAAACTCAGCAAACTCTTTGGACTCAAGAAAGACACCAGGCTGTCCAAGAAAGAAGGCTCAGCAAGAGTCTAAATTCAGCTCACCAGATAGTAAGACTTGGGAAGCAGGCTATCTAAAGGACCTGGCAAAACATATCACCATGACTTCCATCAAGGTCATGCAAAGTTTAAGTGATTTTTACTATCCTACATTCCAGTGTGTCCTTCTCTATCGATTCATTTCCCCTGGTAGTTCATCATTCTATATTTATGGCATTTTTATTAGGTAACAACATCTCATCTCTTCTCAGTAATTGTGCTGCTGCATATTTTTGGAAACTCCCACCAGTCACTGTCAGGAACTGAGGCCCTTCCTCATTGTTGAGAGAGGAGTTTGAAAATCCTGTTTTAAATGAGACAAGTAAAAAAATAGTCTTATTAAGATTTCTGTTTTTAATGTCCAGGGACAAATTCCAGGGGGAGAAAGACAGATAAAGCATTGTATTGTCCACTGGTAAGACCTGGGTGTTGAAAGTAGGCTAAGCTAGAGTAAGCAGCTTAATCTAGCCATAAATAGTGTACAGAGTTTTTGGTTCATTAACTTCAGTTAACTGGGGCCCATCAGGACTGGAAATTCAAATCAATGGGTTGAGGAAGCCGGGATCACTCAGAGGGTTGAGCGCTCACTTTGCAGCCCCGGGGTCTGAGGATTCAATCCTGGCTCTGGCCCTGGCCTGTGCAGACCCATACACTGAACTGGGGTATGCTTCCCGTGTGTAGAGAGGCCCCTGGTTCAGCCCCCAGCTCGTGGGGGTGTGCCTCCCATGCAGGAGGCCCCTCTCCACCCACTGGCCTGGTTCATGCCCTGGGCTGCCCCTGCCTACCTGTGTGGAATAAAACCATGTCGAAAAACTGATGATGTACAACTATGAAGGTTGTTCTGGGCTCTCCCTCTTCTCTCTTTCTCTCTCTCTGTCTTTCTCTCTGTCAAAAACAATAAAATAAATCTTTGAAAAAAAAATCAATTGGCTACACCATGGTTTCCTCTAATGCTGAACTTAACAAGTTGTTCTAAGACCATGAACTGTTTAAGCATTAATACATGCATGTCAGTGTGATTCTTTCTCTGGCTTTTTTTTTTTCTTTTTTCTTTTTTTGCCAGTGCTTTTGTAGGGATGGGTTATCTCCCTGCATCTACCTTCTCTGCCTGGCTCTTTTTAAAAAGAGAAGAAATGGGTTGGAAAGGCTGTGGAGGTCGCCTGACCTTTGCTGGCAGCTTCAGAAGTAGTCACCAGTGTTTCCACCTTCCAGAGATTGGCTTCACTCTGTCCATGCCAGAGAGGCTCAACATCCACAGAGTTCACCCTTCCTGACCGGAAGATGGATTTCTCTGACTCTCTGAGGAATTGGGCAAGACAGTGAGGAGAGAAATATCTTCAGTCTGAAGGATATCCTTCACCTGTCACTCATACGAGCCTGAGTGCTGCCCTCTGGAGGCACCTATGCATCCTGCTGGAAGTCAGGCCTATTAGCACAGAGCATCATTAGTCTCCACCCACCACGGGAAACCTAACAGATTTTCAGGGGCCTGTGGAGAACCAGGATGTCCAGGGCTGAAGGGAGCAGTGGTCATTCAGCTCCAGCTAAAAGTTGATTATTGTCAGGAAGGAATGCAGGCCTACTGTGGAAAGACCATCCAGTTTTCCAAAAGAAGCTAGAAATACTGAGTCTTGTGTGAAATTGCTGACTTTTCAAACTTGGCAACCTAACTTGGTTAAAAAAGAAAAACAAAAACGTTGTGATGGCAGACCATGGGTAATATCAACAGTGCCTTGTACAAATCAGAAAAAAGGACCCCATTGGGCAGATAAATCAGGGGGAAAACACTAAGTTAAAAGTACCTCTGAGCAGTCACTCCCTGTGCCAAGCACCATATTTGAGTGAGTCCTGGCTGGGTTTCAGTCTCCACTGGTTCGCTGGCTGGTTGCTTCGTGGAGGGGCCCCCACACACACAGCTGCAGGCAGCCCTCATGTAGCCACCAAGTGAGTCATGTAGCTGCCAATCTACAAGTCAGATTCTGCCCCAGGGCTTCAGGTTCACAAACTCCGAATGATGGAAGAGGTAACTAAAGAGCAGAAAAGCCAACACAAATTGCAAGTCTACTCTTGCTAAGGGGCCATAACATTTAAAATTACTCCCACCCATACCTCCCTAAATCTCCTTTCAGTAGTGCTAGATGGTGAATATTGGATCAGTAAGCAAGTTTATTTTAGACAGGATTTTTCTGAAGTTATTGTACTTTATATGTGAGAAGGATATACTTATTTATCTACTTTATCTTTTTTGGTATTTTTCATCTACTATTTATTTTATTATTTTTTAAATATTTATTTTATTGATTTTTGACAGAGAGAAACAGAGACAGAGAGAGACAGAGAGAAGGGGGAGGGCCCAGAGCAGTCTCCATAGTTGACAGCATTAGTTTTCCATATAGTTTCACTCCACAGGTGGGCACAGGGCTGCACAGGGCAGGAACTGGGCTGGGGCTCCCACATAGGCCCCGGCAAGAACTGAACTGGGGGCACACCCCAGTTCAGCATATGGGTCCGCCTGGGCCAGGGCTGGGATTCGATCCTCGGTCCTCGGGGCTTCAAAGCGAGCACTTTACCCGCTGAGCCATCCCAGCTTTCCCTCATCTATTATTTTTTACATAACTTACCTTTATTGGTCTACTACATGTCAGATCATTTAATATAAATTCTTTCTAATTTTGACAACATACTGACAAAGCATCTAACAATTAAGTTTGCAAACTTGCCACCATGGGCTTAGGTTGGCAGCACTGTATAACTTGGTAAGGTTTCATAAGGTTGGTATATCAGTGTCTCACAGCTATGTTCGTGTTGATGTGTTGGTGTCTTGCTGAGTGGAGTTCATTATTGTTGCTGCATGTTTTTGTGTGCCATTTTGAGAATGTTGGTGCTTGAATTAGAGCAACAAACAAACATTAAATTTCTTGTTAAACTTGGCAAGTGTGGAAGTGAAATCAGAGACATGTTAGTCCAAGTTTATGAACATAATGCCATGAAGAAAACAGCAGTATACAAATGGATTAAATGTTTTACTGATGGGAGAGAAAGAGTCACTGATGAAGAGAAGTCAGGGCAGTCAGTAATGAGTAGAACTGATAAAAATGTTGCCAAAAGTTGTCAGATTGTTGGCTGACTGTGAGAAGCATAGCAGACAAAGTAAACCTCAATAGAGAAACAGTTAAGAAAATCTTCACTGAAAATCTTGGCTTGAGAAAGGTATGTTCAAAAATGGTCCCAAAGGAACTCACTTATGAACAAAAATAAAGAAGAGTTAAAGTTTTCCAAGACCTTTTGGAGAGGCAAGACGATGTCTTGCATCATGCGATCACTGGTGATGAAACATGGGTGTACCAATTGACCCTGAAACAAAGTGTCAAAGTGCACAATGGAAGTCAGCCAATTCTCAATGACCAAAAAAGTTCCATTAGTGCAAATCAAGAGTCCAGATGATCTTGCTAACCATTTTTGATATCAGAGGGATTGTTCATTGTGAAGTTGTACCAACTGGACAAACACTCAACCAAGTTGACTATTTGGAAGTGCTGAAATGGCTGTGTGAAAACATTGGATGAAAACAATGTGAACTTTTCACTAATAACTCATGGCTCTTGCATCATGACAATGCACCAGCTCACACAGCACTGTCTATGAGGAAGGTTTTAGCAAGTAAGCCAATCACTGTATTTGAACACTCTCCCTACTCACCTGATCTGGACTCTGACTTTTTTCTTTACTTGAAGATAAAGGGAATATTGGAGGAAAGACATTTTGATGACATTCAGTACAGTATGGGTAATATGACTAATATGATGATGGTTATTCCAGAAAAGTAATTACAAAATTGCTTTGAAGGGTAGACTAGATGCTGGCTTCAGTGCATAGCTTCCTAAGGGGAGTACTTCAAAGGTGACTATAGTGATATTCAGCAATGAGGTATGGTAGCAATTTTTCAAGGATGAGTTTGTGAACTTAATTGTTAGACCTCACAATTCCCCTTATTTCACAGATAAAGGTTCTCAAATTCAGAGAAATAATTTTTCTCCAAACAGGCTAGGAAATGGCTCTGTGCTGAGCTTCAAATCTAGATCTGTCTCACTGGAAAGCTTTTGCTGCCCTAAGATGATATGACTCTGTTACTTCTACCTGAGATTGCAAAGGCTTTGTCTTTTTAAAAATATGTATCTCCCATATTATTAAAGAACTTAGTGTATAGATTTGGTGCCTCTCCTTCCCCCTTTTTATTTCTTAAATGCAAGGACAGTTCTTTTACAAATCAAAAGATGCATCTGTGCAGTACATAACTTTGAAAATAACATCACCAGATGCACATATCCCAATGAGTGTTGTTTCTTCAAAACACTGGGTTGCCTTGGTGATTAAAGATGTATTCCAACAATGTTGTTGTGGGTCACTACCTTTCCAGTGCTTCTCTTCTGGAAGTACCTTCATAGTCAATTTATAAACCATTAAAAATAATTAGGCTAATCATTTCTGTGGCATTTACTGTTTTAAACTTCATATGATAATATCCAGCTTTTCCCTGTTCATCAGATTTGAGTACAAATAACTTGAAGCGATTTCCAAAAATTAAACCCAGTCCCAGTAGAGTTAGACTTGCCTCTTGAGAATGTTCAGAAGAATATGCTGGAAGTTTGTAGATTGTCTACAAACAAGGAGTTCCAAAAATCTTCTAAACCCAGAAGCACCATTGGTTAAATGTGTGAACTTTGAAGGGGACACATGCATTTGGACTGAACCAGTCTTGACAAGTTGATTAAACTAAATAAAGAGTTATGGTAGTAGATAGTGTATAAGTTTTGAGTCTGAACTAGGCTGACCAGGTGTACCATTTTAAACAGGACAGAAAACAATGTGACTGTCCAGTTTCAAATGGTACATGTGGTCAGCCTACTGACAGTTTGAATTTAGCCAAGTGAGACTAGGCTGACCATTTATATCATTTGAAACAATACCATTGTTTTCTGTCCCATTTAAAATAGTACACCTTGTCAACCTAGTTTGAACTCAAGAGCCAGGTAGACTGGGTCCAAATCTTCCCTTTACCACTTATTAGCTATGTAACTATGCACAAGTTACTTAATCTCACCATGACTCAGTTTCCTCTTTTATAAATAGAGATAATAATTGAATATGTAGACGCTCTGAGAACAGTGGGTGATATGGATTAAGTGCTATTTAAGTGTTTGGCTGTTGTTAAAATCATACATGTCACTTTATAGCATTACCTTGAATTACAAACATATTAGGCAAGATCAGTAACAAGGCAGACATATGTTCTATAAGTAGTCATCATCTGTAGTAATAAAATGTTCTTATGTAGGAACAGCAATTTTGTTTGGTTATTAAAATCAAAATGAAA
This sequence comes from Craseonycteris thonglongyai, assembly GCA_004027555.1. Lineage (NCBI taxonomy): Eukaryota > Metazoa > Chordata > Mammalia > Chiroptera > Craseonycteridae > Craseonycteris > Craseonycteris thonglongyai. The sequence goes on from PVKE010021913.1 coordinate 18,942, forward strand.
TCTATGAGTCTAAAGATTCTCTATTTAAATACATTGCATTTTATTTTATATCTAAGAAACCCATATGAAGACAGAGATGTCTGATATGGCATCTCAACATCAATAGCTTGAAATACCTGTGACATCTTGCCCAAATATTCATCCTGCTTGTACTTATGTACCTTTATGACAGAAACATATCCCTTGGGCAGCACAGTCCATCTTTGGGCAGAGTTGGTTGTTGAAAAGCCTTTCTGATACTAAATTGAAATCACTTTCCCGTATAATTCCTCTCTCACTGAAACCTCTGGAGCCCTATGGAACAAGTCCTATTTTTTGAAAGTCATATAATTCAAGAGTATTTTATTTTCAGGAGAAGCAACCTTAATTCTTTTAAACCATTTCTCTAAGAATGTGGGTTTGTAACCATTCATCCTATTTGTCTCACTGCTCTCACTAGTCCTCAGTTTCCTCAATTCCTTTTAATATGCAATCCCCAGAAGTGAGCACAGACACCCACATCAGAGAAACATGTCTCCCTCCTTATTCAGTGAATTGCACTTTTATGAATGGAGCCTCAGAGCACATTTATTTTTATTTTAGTCTAGTTCTTACTTGATAGCACATTGTACAGTTATTAAGGTATCAACTGAAAAGAATTGTTAATCCAGATTCCTATATCCAGTGAAGATATACTTCAGGAATGAGGAGGGAAATAAAGTCACTCTCAGTGAAAAAAAAAACACAACAGAATTTTTCACTAGCAGATCTATACTAAAACAATGACTAGAGAGGTTCGCAAGCAAAAAAAGGAACCATGGAACATCAAGAAGGAATAAAGACAATAGCAAGCAAAAATATGGGTAACTACAATAAGCTTTTCTTCTTTTCTTGGGTTTTCCAAATTATTTGATGGCTAAAGCAAGACCTGTAACACTATCTGATTCTAAATGTATGTAGAAGAAATATTCAAGACAATTATATTGCAAATGGAATAAAGAGATGAAAAATAAGAAAGGTTTTTATGCTTCATATGAACTGGTAAAATGATGACACCAGTATACTATGATAAGTTGTGTATATATGAGGAAGCCAGGATGGCTCAGTGGGTTAAGTGCTCACTTTGCAGCGCCAGGGACCGAGGATCAAATCCTGGCTCCGGCCCATGCAGACCCATGTGCTGAACTGGGGACTTTCCCCAGTTTAGTTCTCTCTCTGTCTCTGTATCTCTCTCTCTCTCTCTCTCTCTCTCTCTCTCTCTCTGTCAAAAACCAATAAAATAAATAAATAAAATAAATAAATAAATCTTCTAAAAAATAAGTTATGTATATATGATGTAACACATAGGGCAACCATTTTAAAAACTACACAAAGAAATGTATTGTAAAACACTAAAGGGGATGCCAGGATGACTCAGTGGGTTGAGCCCTCACCATGCAGCCCTGGGGTCTGAGGATTGAGTCCCGACCCCAGCTCATGTGGACCCATGTGCGGTGTGCTTGCCATGTGGGAGGCACCAGTTTTGTTCCCACCAGGGCGAGCTTCTCATGTGGGAGGCCCCCAGTTTGGTCCCTGGCTTGTGGGGGCATGCCTCCCATGTGGGAGGCCCATGTCCTGGTTCCAGACTACCCACCTGTGTGGAATGAAGCTATGTCAAAAACTAATGATGTACAACTATGGAGACTGCTCTGGGCCCTCCCCCTTCTCTCACTGTCTCTCTCTGTCAAAAACAGTAAAACACTACAGATAAATCAAAACAGAATGATAAAAATGTTTATTTAGCTAGCATGAAAGCAGGAAAACAAAAACAGAGAAACAAAAATGGAGAGACCAAAGAGAAAACAAAAAAATAAAATAGTAGATTTAAGCCCTTACATATCAATATTTACATTAAGTACAAATGGCCTAAAAACACTAGTTAAAAGACAAATATTGACAGCATAGACTAAAAACATAACCAACTATATGCAGACTATAAAAAATTCAATGTAAATATAACAACATAGACAAGTTGAGAGTAAAAAGGATTGAAAATGATGCATCATACAATCAAAGGAAGAAGAAGTGTTATATTTATACCACAAAACATTGACTTAGAACAAATAAAATCACCAGAGACCAAGAAAAACATGCTAGAATTTAAAAACGATCAATTCATGAAGAATTCTGAGCAGTCCTACATGTCTTTTGCACCAAACAACAGAGCTTCAAAATATGTAAAGTGAAAACTAGTAAAACTAAAAGAAGAAAACCCACACAAATATGCCTGCAATTATAATCAGAAACTTCAACATTTCTTTCTCAACAACTGATGGGATAATTGAGCAGAAAATGTGCAGAGTTATTGAAAAACTCAACATCCCAACAACCAACTGGCTCTAATTGTTTAAATAATACATACATTAAGGGTGTTAATGGAAGAAGTGGATAATATGAAAGGACAGATGTATATGTAAGCAGAGAGATGGAAACTCTAGGAAAGAATCTAGAGGAAATGCTAGAAATCAAAAACACTGGAACAGAAATGAAGGATGTCATTGAGGATCTCATAAATAGACTGGAGATAGTCAAAGAAATAATCAACAAGCTTGAAGATATGTCAATAGAAATTTCCACAATTGAAATGTAAAAAGAAAAGAAAATGAAAAAGAACAGAATGTGTAAGAACTATGGAACAATTACAAAAGTTATAACATACACATAAAGAGGATACCAGAAGAAAAGAAAGTACCAAAAGAAATGGTAAAGTAATAATGGCTAAGAAGTTTCCAAAATTAATGACAGACACAAGCCAGAAATCCAGGAAGCTAAGACAATGCCAAAAATCTACACACAATTATATTCAAATTGCAGAAAATCAAAGACAAAGACACCTTACTTGTAGAGAAACAAGATGATCATTACACTGACCTCTCTTCAGAAACCATGCAAGCAAGAAGAAAGTGAAGTGAAATATTTAAAGTGTTGAAAGAAAACACCACTAACCTGAATTTCTGGATGCAATAAAACTATCCTTCAAGAGTGAAAAAGAAGTAAGAACTTTCTCAGAGAAACAAACATTGAGAGAATTAGTAGACCTTCCACCAGTAGACCTGTCTTGTATGAAAGAATTTCTTTAAGAGAGAAGGAAAATAATTTAGGTTGGAACTCAGATCTATATAAAGAAAAGAAGAGCATTAGAGAAAGAATAAATAAAGATCAAGTAAAATTTTTTTTTCTAATTTTCAATTGATCTAACAGATAATGTTTTATTCAAAATAATAATTGCAACAATGTATTCAGTGTTTTTAGCTTATGGATAAGTGAAATGTTATGAATGACAGAAATGTCATAAGGGAAGAGTGGGATGAGTTGGGAATAAAGCGCTATCTGTGAAGTAGTTAGTGTTATTTGAAAGTGGCCTATAAATGCATATTGCAAAATCTAGGGCGATAACCAAATTTAAAAAAAAAGTATAATTGATATGCTAAGGGAGAAGATAAAATGGAATAATATAAAGTTCTCAATTAAAACAAGAAAGTTCAGAAAAATAATGGAAGAAAGAAAAAGAACAAGAGCAATAACTAGAAAATAGTAACAAATATGGTAGATATTAATCCAACTATACCAATAATTACCCTAAGAGGGAATGGTCTGACAGCATGGATAGAAAAACAATATGCAACTGTATCATGACTATAATAAATCCTATTTAAATATAAAGTCACAGCTAGATTAAAAATAAAGGAACTTAGGAAGGTAAACCATGCTAACACTAATAAAAAAAAAAATGCTGAAGTAGTGATATTAATTTCAGACAAGGCAGGTTTCCGAACAAGGAAAATTATCATGGATAAGTAGGGGCATTATACAATCATAAAAGAGTCAACTCTCTAGGAATACATAAAAATTCTTATCATCTGTGCACCTAAAAACAAAGCATGAAAATACGTGAGGCAGAAACTAAAAGAACTACAAAGAGAAATATATGAATACATTATTATAGAGACTTCAACAGCCCTCTGTCAGAAACAGATAGATCCAGCAGGCACAGAATCACTAAGGACATAACTGAACCCAATAGCACCATCCATCTACTGATATGTTTGCAGTCAATTATACTTCATCTGACAATAGCAGATTACACATTTTTCTCAAGTTTATGCAGAACATTCACCAAGATAGACTACATTATGGGCCATAAAACACACCTTAACACATTTAAAAAGAATAGATCTCATGTAAAGTATGTTCTCAGACCACAGAGAATTAATTTAGAAAAGATAATAGAAGAATAGCTGGAAAATTGCAAATATTTGAGATTAAGCAATACACTTCTAAATAGCACATGGGTCAAAGAAATCTCAAATAAAATTGAGACATATTTGGAACTAAATAAAGGTGCAAGCATAACCTATCAAAATGTGTGGCATACAACAAAAGCAGTGTTTGGAGGGAAATTTTTAGCATTAAAATAATGTAGTCTGCCACCTTACGAAACTAGAAAAAAGAGTGCTATACCTGGGGCCAGGCACAAGCGTGGCCAGAGGGCCCAAGTAAGCTGTATAAGGAGAATGTCCCCTACATCATCCACAGTTGCACTGGAGCTTCTCCTTTACTCATACCTGTGACCACATGAGACTCAGTTCCTTGTAACCAACTGTTGAAGGAGTAAAAAGGCTGAACTTTCTTCAGTTAGGTCAAATTATTATAGAGGTTGACCCAAAAGATAGAAATAAAAGGGAAAATCCTCCCAGTGGGCAGAATTTCTGACAGTGCACTTGGTCATTCACTTTGTGTGGAGAGAGAAGTGGCCTGGGTTTACAATATATTGTGGGCTCAGACAGTGATGACCAACCAGTTGGCTGATTACTCAGGACCATGGAAAAGAAAACATTAGAGATAAAAGGGTCTGGAAAAAAGCCACATAGGATTTATAGCAATGGGTAGGAAGAGTGAGGATCTTTGTAATTCATACTAGCACCTATCAGAGACTGCATACCACAGAAGAGACACCAAACAACCAAGAAGACAGAATGACATGGCCAGTTAACGTCAACCTGCCTCTGTCATTGGCCACCCCAGTGCTGGCACCATAGGCACGTGAATGGAGTAGTCCTTGTGACAGGGATGAAGGTTTTACATTAACCCAAGGGCAAAGGGTCCCAGTCATCAAGGATGATATAGCTACTGCTGTAGCCAAATGCAGAGCAGCACTGTCTCTCAACTGAACTGGCCTCTTGTCAAGTCATACAGCAGGATCCCTTCTATCCTGGAAAGACAAGTGATTCACCTTCATTGGCTTTAACACATATTTTGGTTATGGGTTTGCCTCTTCTGCTTGAATAGCTTAATTCAGCACCATATCTGAGTATTTATTTTACTGACATAGGATCCCACATAATATTCCATTGGGCCAAGGGACCCACTTTACAGGAAAGAAAGGGTAGCAGTGAGCATCTGGCCACCGAATCTATGAGTCTTATAATATGCAGAAGCTTTCAGCCTGATGGAGCAATAGCAACACATGTTGAAGATGCCTCTGAGAGGCCAGTGTGGGTATGATAACCAGTGAGGATGTGGTGCCATCCTCCAGGATGCAGCATACACTCTAAATCAATTACCATTATATGGTGTGATTTCTCTCAGTCAGAACACATGGGTCTAGCAAACCCGAGGTGGAAGTAGTTCTTACCTTAAGTCTTAGTCATCTGGACTTTAATTTGTGCTTCTCATCCCCACAACTTTGTATTATATGCATTTAGAGATCTTGGCTCCCAGAGGGGCAATGCTCTCACCCGTGGGCACAGCAAGAGAACTATTGAATTTTAAACTATGTGTATCACCTGGTCACAGTGGGTTCCTTATACTGAAAGAGCAACACTCAAAGAAAGGAATTACCCATAAATAATGGATCCTGGTCATTAGGAGGAAGTAGAGCTATAGGAGAAATATGGAAAGAGTATTAATTTGGCACCAGGTAATATACTTAAGTATCTCTTGGTGCCTTTTCAATTCCAAAGTGCACGGTAAGTGCAGTAGCCATAGACTGACAAGCACAAGTGATGGGAGCAGAGGCGGGAGGGGATACAGGGGGCTCAGACTTCTCAGGAATGAGGACCTGGGTCATCCTACCAGGTAAGTTACCTACATCAGCAGAGGAACTGAGGGTGTGGGGAATCTAGATTGTATAGTAGAGAGAGATGAGTACTAGTCATGGCCTTGAGACCAGCTGCTGTGACTGGGGCTGTAGTTTGTCCCTCTAATCTTCCTTCTATAAATTTTCTTCATGAATAGAGGTCCATCAGAATTCTGCATTAGCTTCTCCCAGAACTTATACAAAGATCTAAGTGGTAGAAGGGTGGACTCTAGTGGATGTTGTAGAGCAGGGGTGGTCAACAAGTCGATCGCGAGGCCAATTTTGGTCGATCATCGATCGCTCGCAATGTCTGGGGTGGAATTCCGTGTACGATGGACTTTGAAGCGATTGTAGAAGACAAAACTTTCTAGCAATAGTTTAATGCATTCTGGGAATTTGCCAAGGTCATAAATTCCTAGAATTCTGACAGCCTGACACTGTGATCTCCGCCCACCCATACAATACATTTTGACTTATGTGTTACACTTGTCACCGGACGCAATGCGTGAACGCAACAGTTACGACTCGACTCATCGAAGAACACAGTCAGTTAGCTTGAATACTTGGTAGTGTCATACGGTAGCTTCTTTTCTTTTGTATTAACAGTATTATTATCAATCAATATTATTTATCCTCGGTGACCACGTTTAGTTTCAATTTTTCTTCTGTTTAAAATGTAAGTACCTTTTCTTTGTTTTAAATTAAATTGCTTTTCTTACCTATCTATTTACTTGATAAGTGAGCATTCTCAGCAACAGATCTCTAAACTGCGGTCATTACACTGAGAGAAAAATAAGGGACAGTATTACAAATATATTAGGAATAGCAATAATTCTATTTAAATTAAGAAGTCAGTATTGTAAACCGTAATAAATATATTGTAACTTTAACATACTTCTTGTAAATTTGAATATATCTATATTAGATTTTAATATACTTGTATTGTTGTCCCTGATCGTAATATGCAGTATTGTTATTATTTCTCTCAATGTAACAAAGATAATTGCCACAGTTCATGAGTTTTTGAATTTTCTAGGAAAATATTTAATTCAATATTTATTCTTTAAATTGTCATATTTCTTTGCATTCTAGTATACCCATGAACATGAGTAGTAAACCGAAAAAATCGAAAACTTATCACTTCAATGAAGAA